>DVZL01003398.1:0-14034 GCA_018236625.1 Lasaia peninsularis
CATTTATTTCAAAATAGCGAACCCAAAGTTTGCGTTCCTTGAGATCGGTGCGTCCCCGTACCACGAAGCACAAACGATAGTTGTCAAATAATATCAGACTAAATTAAAAAAGTTATTACTTTCATATAACCCATATATATTTTTACTTCGATTGAATATGGTCAGTTCATTAATGTCTCGCAGTAAAAGTATTTACTCGGTAAAAGAAGTTTGTTTACAAAAATTATAGCTTCTCGTGACGGGAAGTACTTTGTCTGCATTTTTATTTAATTATTTTATTTTATACATTTCTAAAATAAGAGTGGCCTAAGCTGTTCCTTATTACATCAGCTGTCTGCCAGTAAAACTGCTGTCAAAGTTGGTCCAGTTGTTACAGACATTTATGGGTACAAACAGATAGTCAAAAATACTATTTTGCTATATGTAAACACACATATGTGTATTTAGTAATTAGCGGTTATTTTAATATTTATAAATTTATATAGATGATGGAAATTAGCTCCACTAGTTGCTGTAGGAAAATTATTTCATTAATTCTTTGCTTTTAATATTGTTGTTTAAATTCTTATAGGTACTAAAACCAGGTGACGAATCCGAAGGAATAAGGCCACAACGAGGTGATATATGCAGAATAAGTTATGAACTTAGATTTCGTGATGGCAACAAAGATGTTGTGGAAAAGAGGGATCAACTTAAAATTTACTTGGGTGATAATGAGGTAATTTACTACTGGTTTAAAGTGCTTACTTGTATTAAAGTGTTTATTTTATTTGAGATTTTAATGGAAAGATATGTTGATTGTGAGGATATGATGATGAATGAGGATATGGTTAGCAAGCAGGAAAATTATCACCATTGTAGCCTTTCCGGCTTATTTAACAATAAGAGTGTCTTATCAATTGATTATTTTGAAGTATGCTTATTTGCTATCTGAAAGGTAATTGTACATTTGTTATTTGAATGTAACTAGAACATGAGCATGTCTATATTGTTTGAAGGTTAGTTATCTAACCTAATATTTATTTAAGCAATCCAATTTTATTTACATATGGGGTATAACATTTTCTTTTAAGAACTGTCCTGGGTAGTCAATTTTAGATAGTACGTAGTATTTTGTCTTTGTCATCTATATAAAATAAAATGAATTCCCGTTCGTTAGTCCCGCTACAACTCGAGAACGACTGAAGCGATTTGGCTAATAACAAAATTGCAAAGATAATACTAAAAACGACAATTTGATTTTCCCTAACAAACTGTTCTTACCTGTCAAATGTTTGATTGATATTCATGTATCCAGTGAAACATTCACCGCGTCAGCTAGTAAAAATCTTTAATTTTACAATATTTGAAATGTCTAAATCATTTTTTTTAATAATTTTATTTATATTATTGGAATTAATTATTTTTAGGAAAGAAATGAGTTGCACTAATAAAAAAAATTATTTGTTTTTTACAGATTTTACAAGGGCTGGACTTAGCATTAACTCTTATGTACCAAGGTGAAGTCTGTCTATTACAAATTGCACCCCGTTTTGCATATGGTGAGAATGGTTTAAAAGCTGGTGAAAGTTTAGGTCTTATTGGTGAAGTTGACAGTCCTAAACATGAAGGCCCTACTATTGGTGCAGAGACATGGTTAGAAGCTCAATTGGAATTACATGATTGGGCGGAAGAACCGGACCATGAAACTTTACCAATCGCTGAACGTATGGAAATTGGGTAGGTTTGTTTTTCTATAATTATTTTAATCCTATTTTTACAGTCATTTATTTTAGGTTTGTCTATATGATTAGTATTTGCTTGGCATTATATAAATAAATTATATGATGCCAAGCAAATACTAATCAATGCATTTCAACTTTTAAAAGAATAATAATAAAGGATATAGGGACAACGAAAGCAACTTTGTTTTATACTATGTAGCGATTATAAAATAAATACAATTATTGTTATATGAACATATACAGGTATTAGTTCATAGAAGTAACTGAAACATTATTTGTGATGCCTGTGCATTGTGTGTTTTTTTAAAAAAAATTTACATAAGTATTTAATTATAGGTACCAATATATCCTACCACATTGGTGTAGTCAAATATTCTAATATGTAAAGAAAATCGTCTGTAGAACCTATTTAAGTTAAAATAATTAGTATCTACTGGCAATTTTTTCTATCTTCCAAACTTTTATGCCTAACTTAAGAACCGATTTTGATGAATATTGTAAGATTCTTGGAATCTTACTTAGACTCTTAAGTACTGGCTAATTTTTAATTTTTTAGAGTATGAAAGTGTCAATAACTTCTTTTTCTTCTAATTTGGGTTCCTGTTTTATGAGAAATTTGAGTTTTAAAATTAAACTACACAAGTGAAACCGCAGACATCCACTAGTTGTCTTGAAATTCAATATTAGTTATATGATTTATCCCAGTGGGAAAATATAAATAGGACAAGCTCAGTGGAAGATTGTGATAATAGATAAAACATGTTTGAATATTTAAATTGATGTCAAGGTGGAATGTTTAATCTGACTCATTGTCATATGGCCTTATTTTAAAGCAAAACAACAAGATTTTGTAAAAGCTATTTTTGGTCTTGTGTAAATACTAGTATTAATATAGTGAATTCTCTCCGATTGAAGTGAAACTTTGTATGTTTGCCAAACTTTGTGATCTTTTGTGTGTATAGACAGAGGGTAAAGTCCATTCGTTTAGATAGCTTCGTCCACTAGTGGTGGACGTATGATGCACAATGTCCCTTTGTCTACACATGCGAGGCGGTGCTTATAGGGGCGACCGTATCTAAGCGAATGGACTTTACTTTAAAAATTAAGAGATTTGTTGGCTCACTTGCAATCTAAAGAAAGAAGGTCATATCCGCATTAGCTACCTTGTATAAGCTGTTGAAGTTACGTGCACAGCTAGTTACAAATAAATTTACTTAAACTAGAGGCTTAAATTCTTAATCTCAGATTGGGAAAGTATTATTAATAATCTTAATTTTTAGACTGTCAAGCCCTACCTTGACTCACCTGGTTTGACCCATCCCTCCTCCCTCTCATCTTAACATTTCGGTTCCTATGTACTTATTTCTTTAAATTGGGAAGGTGGGTTAGTTAGTACATTCACAAAGCAAGAGTCTTAAAACCTCAAGTTGAGAACATACTTTTAGTATATGTTTTTTTAGGATTCTGTACACAAATATATAAAACCGTGGCGTCTGTCTGTCTGTATGTCTGTCACCAGGCTGTATCTCATAAACCGTGATAGTTAGAAAGTTGAAAGTTTCACAGATGATGTATATCTGTTGCCGCTATACCAACAAATATTAAAAACGAAATAAATATATAAAGGGTGCTCCCATACAAAAACTTTTTTTTTACCCTTTTTTATACAAATGTGGTACGGAACCCTCTGTACGCGAGTCTTATTCGAACTTAGCCGGTTTTTATAGGCGATGTGTCCTCATCAGAAGATCTCTCTGTTGTTTGCTTTAAAAACCATGAAAACTTACGTTAATTCTCAATGTTAATTGCAGTATCCGTCGACGATGCCGCGGAAACTGGTGGTATGGTCGTGGGGAAGCTCAACTAGCAGTGCAGTTGTATCGACGGGCCTTAGATGTCCTGGATGAGAGTGAGGGCGGTATCACAACACCCACAGCATCCGGAGAGCCCGAGACGGCCTCCGATGCTCTGCATTCATTGCTCGAGGAACGGTTACGAGTGTACAACAATATGGCGGCCGCGCAGTTGAAAGCTGGTGCTTATGATGCAGCTCTACAGGTATTTGTGATATTTAAACAGTTCTTATGTGGTAGTAAGGGAACTAACTTTACAAGAGCCATAAAGCTGAAGGTACCCCAATAAATAATATCCCAGGATAAATTACACAAATTGATCTAACCACAAAAGTAAGCTATTTAGATGCCTATGCTTGTGTTAGACAACGATATTAATACACAGAGATACTTAAATCGATACCAGAATAAATTTAATAAGCACCAAGATTCGAAAGTACGGATAACTATAGTATCACACAAATGTCTGTCCTCGGCGTCAGGCGTTATACGCTAACCTTCCTATTAATGAGGCGGTCTCATTCGCATAAGAGAGGTCTGGCAGTTTAAAGTGAATTAGCAATACTATGTAAGTACTCGGGGCAGGTCTTCCTTAAGAGTGTAATCTCTAGATGGTATCTTTAACTTTATGACAAAAGCCAAAGAGCTTGGACATATAGTGCTTTCTTCTTCTTTATCATAGCCTTATCTCGTATTATATCAGACTAGCTGACCCGTGCCCACTTCGTTGGGCCTTAATTATATTTTTGTGATGCAATTATTTTGTCCAGTTATCAGCTTCGAACTGATTCTACTTGAATAACATGTATGGAGATATATTTTTTTAATTTTCATTCATAACTCAAAAAGAACTGAACCAATCGCAATTAATATGTGACCTATTATCTACACATATAATAAAACAATTAAATTGGATGAATTTCACAAAATAAATTTATCAATCAAGTGTAGTTCTAAAAAGAACTGTTCTAATTAGGTGTAGTCCTCAAAAGAACTTTTTGAGAAATCTTAACAAATATTATGCAAAATTGCAATATTGCTCATATCTGCTACCTTTCCAATAGACATCGCACGCACATGCGCACTTCAGCTACGCTCAATCAACATCGCAACGCGATACGGCTAAGCGCTTAGTTATTTTTAAGATAACCAAATTTTTAAACTCACTATATATTTTGAATGAAGTGTCCGATTAAAATAATTTAAACAGCAATGTAAAGGTATTGAACTACTGATAAATAAAAAATAAGTTATTAAGATAAGTATAGATACCATGGTATGAATATCGACATCTTATTTTTTTAGGCCGATTTAAATAGTTTGTTAAAGTATAAAAGTTTTTATATTGGTGCAACTATAATATATATATCTAAGTATACCCTATCGCGGACTTTTCCGCTAAATTCTGGATAATAATGTGGTCTACAAATTCGTAGTACATATTTTTGCTCCATCATCAATAGTTATTGCAGCGCACGCGATTTAAGGTATTTCAATAGTGATTTTTATCGACAGTGGTTTATGTTATTGAAGTTTTCGCAAGGATCCCTAATTTTTTTCAAAATAAAATAAATATATGTTACTTTGGAAAGATGTACATTTATAATGGTGAAAGAATTTTTTAAATCGGTCTAGTAGTTATTGAGCCTATTCATTACTAGGACACTAGTTTTTACACGAAGCGTCATCATTTGCCATCTGACCTTTGCAATCCAGAAGGGAAACTAGGCCCAAATCTAGATTAGGCCGAATTCAATGAATCCGGGCACGGGTAATCCGGGTACCGGAATTAAATGTATCCGTTGGACATATAGAGCTTCGCCATATATAATTTCGTCAGAATTGGTATCGGATAGCCTCTTCCCTTATATTGTCGCTCAATCGCGGGAACACAAGTACGCACCTCCGCCTACCGTTTCGGTGACACGGGCGTGGTGAATTATGTCTACCAAAACAGGCGGTGAGTCGCGTGCTCACGTGCCAGCCGAAGAACGCGAAGGCCCTGTACCGCAAGTCGCGCATCCTGTCGGCGATGGGCCGCAACCCCGAGGCGCTGGAGGCGGCGCGCGCGGCCGCCGGCGCCGCGCCCGCCGACCCCGCCGCGCGCCGCGAGCTGCAGCGCTGCGAGCACCTCGCCTGCCGCGACAAGTCCGTCGAGCGCCGCCTCGCGCAGCGCATGCTGGGCACCGCGCAGCCGCCGCGACCGGCCGCGCCCGACAAGAAGCCCTCCAGAGCCAAGGTGAGTTACACGGGGGACGGCGACCTTGGTCACTTTGGACGCATCTAACGCTTCGAATGATCTCCGAAGCTAAGGTTACCAAAATAGTAGGTATGTAGTATTGTGCGTCTCGATCGAGCGAGACAGAAATTTATTCTCGACGTACGTTTCGCTTCGTAAGTAAGCATTTTAAGGAGAACTAGAACCTCTTACAAGCTCCCTACCAGGCAACTCGTAAGAGACGAGCATAGGTTAACTAGGACGCTTCCAACATGACCACTGGTGGTAGGGTGCTGTGCAGCAACAAGGCCGGATGTGATTTACCGTCTCACTCATGCCACCACAATAATATTGTCATGTCCGTTTTGGGAGGGTGCGGTAGCCGCTAAACTCGCACATAAGATCTTACAGGACATCCATGTACGTATAACATCTATGGTGTCTTATGTACCTCAGTTGTTTTTTACCATCACCATTAAAACTTGGTGGTAGTCGAATGCTGTGTAGCAATTCGTCCGGATAAGGATCCACCGCGTTGCCTATTCCTGACGCCGTAATAAAATTGTTGTGTTCCGATCCGGAAGGTAGGGTAGCCGGAAGACTTGCACATACGGTCTAACAGCCCGACCACAAGGCAGTCTAACCGCCCAACCATAGTCAGCATCGTACTTATAACATCTATGGTGTCTTCAGATCACGCTTTTCTTTTACCAACAACTTTGCATTATCCTTTGCGTTTATTCCTCCCCAGATGTTCATGTGGGGCTCGCTGCTCCTCAGTCTCCTGGTCGGTGTTGCCAGCGTTCTGGTCTATCGCTACAAGTTGCAGTCTCAATGACTCGAACATGCTGTGAGTTGACTTTTCTCCTCTCACTTTGACGCACGAGGTCCCTGGTTCGATTCCCGGTGAAAAACATAATGTTGCATGAGATTGGATTTCCGATATAGCGACGGACTTGCCACCTCCATATTGGGACCTAATATCGTCGGCTAATCGTGGGTGCATAAGTACCTGTTCCTACCACTTCCATAACATGAGCGTGGCACTATTTTTTTGTTGTATTTTTAGTTACTTAGTTATAGTACCTATTTCATCTTTTTGAAAGTTGAATTTTGAAAAAATCTCACTTCTAGTAATACTCCCAGTACTATGCCTACGTCATAAGGATTACATGTTCGAAAGTTTCTATCCTTAAGGGTAAACCTGTACATTTATACATTTGTCAATCATTTTTGCTTCTTATTTAACAGACTAATTGTCTCGCCGAACCTACCTATATGCACACAAAATTTCATGAGAACGGAACTCTTAGTTCTAAGCTACATCCCTATCTATTTTTAATTAAATCGGTTCAACCGTTTTTGGGTTCTAAAAAGTATAGATTATAAATTTATAACATTTCTTCTTTCTAGGTAGCTGAATAAATCTTCATGGAAAATAACTTAAGGTGTTGTGGTAGTGGAATAATACTTTAAGTTGTGACTTTAAGTTCTAATACTTTAAGTTACGACTAAAGTTAGCATAATGGTTAAAGATTATAAGATAAAGAAGGGACATATATTTTCATAAATATTTGAATTTCGTTACTTAAATCATGAGCGTATACAGTTTCAAATTAGTTTTCTACTCCTGATACGAAATTATTATTGTATTTTTTTACTGCAATATATACATAATATGTAACCAGTAAGGTTTTTAAAAATAATAAAAGATGAAGAGAGTACTTTGAAGTAATGGTAATAAATAAAATTATACACATACACATATAAAATTTTGTGAACTATCTTACATTCCTTTTTAGGGCAGCAGTGTATAAATATTATTGTATATATTAGATATTATATTATGCCTTGGTCACACCATAACTCGAGAACACTGTCCAAATTGGATAATTGTTTTTTTTAATAATTTTTATTACGGCACAATAAAGGCTTTTATGGAGGAAAAGTGGAAAAAAGTAATAGGATTTTTTTTATCTGAGTGTGCCCCATCTTAGATTCCAACGCTTCAGTCAGATAGCTTTAGTGTAATTTCTTTGTTAAAAAGTAGTAAAACGCGATAAAACTGCAACAAACAGCCTTCAATTTCATTGTCATGTCGTCGTTAACTTTTTTGTTTTTGCTTATTGACCAAACTACTGATCTAATGGCTCTAAAATATATATGGGAATACCCCTGAAGTATGTATTACAAGTACTATATTATATTACAAGTATAATAAAAACAAAAAAAATACAGTCAAATAGTTTTTTAAAGTCATTGAGAAACTTAAGAGGATTTTAATGTTTATAGGCCATAGGTTTCTATTTCTATGGTTGAAGTATGGTTAAAAGAATTTCTGTACATATATTTTGACACTTCTAATTTGTTTTAACGTTTAGAAATATTTATATGTTTGAAGTGTATTATCTAAAATTATAAATTCAGATTTTGGTGAAATTTTTATTTTTTTTTAATTAAAAAAAATTTGGCTTAAATTTCCCCCTAAAAGATAATCCCCCTTATTCACAGTAGGTAGCTAAAATTTAAGTCAATTTAATACAATATAAAATGAAAGGCAATGGTGGAAATTCCACTGTATGCAAAGTAAACCTATTTTAGGTACTTACTATCCCTTCCAACGAAATTAAAAGTGAAAGAGATGTAACATTTTAGTTGTGTCAAATTCATGAGGTATAGACTTTAAATCTGTAGTAATGTTAAATAAAAACTGACAAGACAAAGTATGTTATCTCTTTCTTTTACTTACTTTGAAAGAAGATAGCGATAATTTAAAATTAGTTTAGTTAGCGGTAACTGAGTTATTAAAAATGGGAAGTAATATGATTTGATTCATCTCGTAATATTTTTATGGATATACATATTATTTACAAAAGGAAATATACATATATTTTTCTATTTATGTTAATTGAAATTATTTTTATAATATTATTCTATTAAAAACTATAGCTATTACATCTAGCCGAACTGGATACGCACATGATAATTCTGAGCCGCTAGCACGAACATATATCGAAATGTAAAAGTAAAAACAACTTGACACTCGATAAATTATTCATCAATTTATCTACAAAATACGGTGAATCAGACATAACAGTTAGTATTCAAAATAACTTTGAATTAAAAGATATAAGTTCATGCCCTAAGTGAAGAATGTAATATTGTACAGATTTTTAATATCAAGCTGAGTGTCATTCAAAATTCCGACTACAAACTTAATGGAATTTATTCCGAATCCATTTTTACCCAAACCTTCCATTGACCTTTTTAACGTAACAGTATATAATTTTCTTAAGGTAGACTTTCATAGCAATTGTTTGCAGCGTTTTTAGTGCCGCGTTGTGGGTTATTCATTACGTCATACGTACGCTTATAATAAGTTGTTTAGGATATAATGTCAGAAAGATTTGCATATAATATAAATTGTTTTTATTAAGAGTTATGATTAAAACATACATTTTATTGGGACAATGGATGAATAATAAATCAGGGAAAAGTGACGAAACGCAGGTGCAATGTTTATAATTAGTCTTTTAGTGATTAGCGTGCCCACGACTTCATCGGCGTTTTGAATTTAATTATTATATTTTTATAATTCTAAAATTAAAGTAGCCTAAGTTACTTCTTATCATACCAGTTATCTGCCAGTGTAAATCCCGTCAAAATCGGTCAAGCCGTTCCATAGATTATCTTGAACAAACATACAGACAGACAAAAATTGTAAAAAATGTTACTTCGGTATATGTAAGTACCGGGTACACATACATATAGTATAAAGCGGTTATTTTAATATCACAAACAAACACTCCAATTTCATATATTTATATAGTGTGTATATGTTTTATTATTTTTATTTTTGGTTTGTAAAACGTTAATAAAACTGTAATGCGATCATGTAAATTGTAATGTTACTCGTTTTCGTAATAAATAAATAATTAATGTACATATTACAAACACATTAAAGTAACCTCACTCGCGGTAACGATTCGCGCACGCGCTCGCTTCGAAAGTCTACCTTAAGCGGTGTATTATTATCACTACAATTATTGACACAATGCCTGTGGTATTGGGATTTTTTCTACATGTTTATGTGAACACTTACGAAGCGAGCGGTTTATTTTAAAGGTTTTCTCTGAGTGAGTGAGTGAGTCTTGTTGATTTTATTCTGCACTATTTTGTGCAATCAATATGTTTTAGGTGAATAAAGCTATAAAACGGTAAATTATAGATTTAATAGAGAAACGTAAAAATAAACCGTAACTATAAATATATGACTGCTTTTACATATAAAAAAAGGTTTTTTCTCATTATTATTTACAAAAGCATTTTGAAAAAAAAAAAACGTTTTTAAATATCAAACAAGGATTCTTCCTTGGTTTCTGAATGTTAGTGCTGCTGCAATTATATAAATGTTGCATTTGATAAAATCTAGAATATTTATTTCAACAAGGACATAATTCACCTATTACGTAAAAATGACAATACAGTGGACCCTCGGTAATCCGGCGCCCCCTGTAATCCGACACGTCTGTCATTGTTGGTTATACATAAAAATTCTAAAAAATCTGCCTTAATGCATGATTGAACAAGTTGTAACTTGCATGGAGGCGCTATTTATATTGTACTCGACGCATATTGTATTACTTAGAATTTACAAGTACTTTTTTTTTGTGTACACATAAAATTTAGCCTAGCGAGCGTTCGCTATTATTATACACAATTATGTAGTTTAAATAAATTTATAATAAGTCGGCAGGTACTATAATAAAAACAGCCCTGACAATATAGGATCGTAAGCAGTAACTCCATACTCCGACAAATCCGATAGTCCGACATCGCCTTGCAAAACGTTTGTCGGATTACCGGGGGTCCACTGTATTGTCAAAATCAAATAATATTCTGAAATTTAAAGAGCGTCAGGTGTACATAAACAATAAAATTTAAAAATATCACCTCTGGGCTCTGGCCGAGTGGAGTTATTGTCCGACTGACGTACGAGGTGTGCCAACCTTGTCGACTATTTGTTCTAGTTTCTTACATTTACTTCTACCTGTCATTAAATTTTTTTTTCAAAAAAAACTTTTTTTTGTAAATCATAAAATTTGATTCGAAGCATTTTTATAATTATTATGAAAGTTTTCAACGTTTTGTTTATTATACAATGTGTTAATTGTTAATTATGCTTTAAATCTTTTCACCAATCAAAAGTTAGTAAAGAACATAATATAAAATATTTTGTTACTTTTCTAACTTTCCTAATGATAATAGATAGTATTGTGTTTAATTATTTTGTTTTTTTTTTTTTTTTTGTATAACGTATATTATAGATATACAATGTGGCTAAAAGCTCACTTGAGTAAAATATTTTTAATAGAGTATTAAAGTATGTAAAAAAATGTTTTTAATTTTGCACAATTAAGATAAAATGTTTAAAGAAAATACACCAGTGAACTTCTAAAGAGAAATTTTAGTTTCTAAATAATATATAATTAACACTAAAATTGCATTCCAAAGTGTATTTTTGTGAAAATCCTAAAATATAATGTGTATATTTTTGCAAAAAATAGTAGATCTGTATAATAACTCATCGACTGTACTTACTTAAAAAAGGCCTATTAAAAAAATCAGAAAGTAATTCCAGTATTTTTTATAGTAATTATTTTTTTATTCCTACCAAACTTATTATATTATCTAATTTAGCCAATCGAGAAAGTTTTAGTTAAATTTGTTGTAAATAACACATTTTACTATTACTGTTTTATTATAAATAGTTAATTTCTTGCACAGTTGGTTAATAATAATTTAACTACAGTTGGTAATTTTTTTCTTATTTGAATGTTGGATCATTAAAAAACTCTTTCACGGCCTTACCATGACATTTTAAAACAATATTTCATTAATCTGTGTTAACGCGAAACAACGACCTTACTGCACTTACAATAAGGCGTCATTTTCACAATAAGCAGCATTGAAATTGCTATAATGTGTCATGATACAGGCTGATCATATTTACTGGTTGTAATATTACAATTTTGTTGTCAGATTAACTGTTACACTGATTTTGATCATGTGTACGAATATAAATTAATTTTAAACTATTATTGGTCATGAGTAGCTTTAGAGTTAACGCCCTTCTGCACATACATAGATACATGAAAGCACTCCTATGTTTAGTACGCTTCTGCTTTTGACGAATAATTTCAAATGTCAAAATTGAATATCCCACAAAAAACATGCATTTTGCACGCAACTGTTCTGCAGAGTGCTTGATGATCCATTTAGTTGTAATACTTTTGTAACGATTTAGTTTAAACATTAAAGTTGATTGTAGAACTCAAATTTTATTATAAAAATGTATCACGATCATAAAAAATAATTCTTGCATTTAAATAAAAGGCATTTCTTTACCAAGGTATTTAAATCCATAAACATTTTTATATGCATATTGAATTTTCCTCGCATTTTTTTGTCAATTGTAAAAAAATGTACATTGAAAATTACAACATTAGTATATAATTATGTATATAAGATACTCAATATAAAGATTGAACTGTTTTTGAAAGAAAATCATATCTTTATCCAGGATTTTTTAATAAAATATATACTACAACTCGCTCTAATACATTTAGTGCTCGCGGAAAATACTGAAATGTTTTGTAAGTCATATATTTTCTCGTGAGCTTATAAATGCACGAAATACTCTTACGAGGGCTGGGGGGGGGGCTGAGAAAATTTTTAGTTATTGTCGGTTAATTTGGTGAAAGTACGCCCAATAAATTAATGTTTTTTTTTGTTATAAATGTTTATTTCGTTTAAATCAACGGCCTTGTTACAAAAAAAATATTGACATTGTTACATCATTATGAGGGCTTAGTTTGTGCTATGCAAGGTTCAAATCCAATTGAATTTCACTATATTTGATGTTATTTTGGTAATTTTGACTTTTCCCGAGAAAAATATTGAAAAGTATATTTTGTATGGTTTCAGTGTTTTCTTAGTGGATTAATAAATTCTAAGACAAAAAAGCACAATAATGATGTTACATTCTTAGTCTTATAAAGCCGATTGTAATAAGGTCAAATACTTATATCAAACTTGTGATAAAATAAAAGTGTATAGAAAATAGTTTGGATTTTGGGTGAACTGGTGCCGTGATTATGTAAAATAAAACTATATTAATAAAAATAGTTTGTTTTATTTAAATACAAATGTCATCGTCTTAGAAGTATTAAGTTACAATATAATTAACATATAAATTATGGTAACAATGGTAGGTATGGCAAAAAAATATTTGTTATTGTATTATGATGTTTATGGAACGAAGTTCATTATTGCACGGCACTCGCATTAAGCGGAATGGCAGTGAAAAAAAAGCGCAGACTCTTTCGACAAACTTATTCATTACCCATAGTAATTTATTTCGTATGTATAGAACCCTTGCGCAATTTTTCTTAAAAATTTAAAATAGACAATTTCATAGCCCTTATTTACAAAAAGGGAGTTGGTTGCATATACATGGAATCATGGCCAGATAACTAGAGGAAAAAAGGCATAAACACGTTAAATTGTTTGTGCTGCCTATTTTCAATAAAATTGCCTGGTTATTGAGCTCTAAACAAATATAGTCAAAAATTATTACAGTATAAAGTAAAATGCAGGTTTTCAAAATCAAATAACTGACAGCTGTCAGGACAGCAGCTGATAAAAATTATGAGGGTAGATTAAGAATCACAATCTTACGTCAACGTCGGACTGAAAATATACTCATGTAAATAACATATTTTTAGTTGACTGAATTTTAATAACTTATTATTATTGATTATAGATAAATAAATTATCAACATTATTGTTTCTTTGGCCATTCTGTTCACTTATGTCCTAACTTTTGTCCGTTCTTCTGATGCCAGTTTAAAAACTCCTTAAGGGGCATCTATAAATTACGTCACAAGTCAAGGGCCCGCCCTTGACGTGTGAGGAGGTAGACGAAGTGAGACATTGTGTTTGTGTGACAAGCGGGTGGGAGGGGCACTAAATGTCGTGACTTCACATTACAAAAGATATTATAAGTAATCTAAGTGTTAAATAAAATACAAATTTTAAATTATTACTTTACGAAAACCTCATATAACACATTACTTCCTAAAACAACTATATCTGTGTAAATCTATACTAATATAATAAAGAGGAAAAGTTTGTTTGTTTGTTTGGTTGTAACGAATAGGCTCCGAAACTACTGGAC
>DVZL01003399.1:0-14033 GCA_018236625.1 Lasaia peninsularis
CCAAGGGTTCTTGCGCATTTTGTTCGAAATGCCCCCCGAGTCTAAAAACACACTCGCGTATCTTAGCATTCACATGCATTTTTGTTTATCGCTTTTCCTAGTCGCCCAACACTTTGATGCATAAAGTCGAGCTGGTCTAACAGCTCGTCTTAAACACCAACTTAACACCTTAACACCTTCTATAGTACTTGAGCCATCTTAAAGTTAAAAAAAGTATCTGCTATAGACTGGGTAATATTATGGTTTTTGGCTGCTTTCAGACGTGTTTATTGTTTTCTGTTACTTATTTCCAGTTTCCGGAAGAAAGGTTTTTCAAATAAATACATATTTTTAGAGAAATAGCTGAACATGCATCAAAAATACAACCTCAACAAGAGGAATGTTAAATCAAGACGTGATTATGCAAATGAATGCTATCAGCGAACGTTAGGAGTTCGGAAGATTTGCGACATCCTGTCTGCAGTGACGGAAGCGGGCTATTAACGTAATAGGTAGGTATGTTCTGAATTATATGACAAAGAATTAGGTGCTTCAGTTTTTCATGCGTTCTTATGTATGTCCTACGAGTCTCACAATGACGCAGCTCAAAGTTAAAATGGTAGATTGTAAAGTTGGTTGAAAGATACTAATCATTTGTAAATATTACGGTTTATGAATTATGACACACAACGGGTAGGACAACTTGTTCTATGTTTTTTTTCAATGTATCCGAAAAATATAACGTTTAGATGATAAATATATTTATTGGACTTGCCACCTTCCACCTCCAACCAACCTCTGCCTAACCTTTCGTTTCGATATTGACGTGATGAAATTTATTTACTTATTTTATTTCAAACTTGAACCGATTAGCAGGAAATCTCCTCATTGATTTCCTGCTACTTGAATAAAAAATTATAAAATGTGTACCATCCGTGAACAGTTTTTGTCGCATATAGATTATATCCTTAATGTGTACGACGATAAGGAAATCATCAATCGAGTTATGTTTCCTCAAAAACAATTAAACTGTAATTACATTTATCATCACGTATTTGATAATTTTAAAATGTTATTATCGAAGTTTGTTTATCACATTCTGAATGGCTGATTATGTTGGTAGTCTAAGGTGTATGAGGTCAGATTTGCAAACATACTTTTATACCCTTTACGTCCAGAGCCCCATGCACGGAACTTTCTCGTTATAGTATGGTTATCGTAAACAAATAATTTTGTATGAAATCACGTCAGCGGTGCTACGGTCGTTTATGGAATATAATGATTTTCATACAAAATAATTCGATTACGATAACCATACTATAACGAGAAAGTTTCGTGCCTGGGTCTCTGTGCTGAATATGGTTCTTCGGCTCAAACTTCACCATCATGTGATTTTGATTGGGTCGTCAGTCCATCGATTTCACAACTGTAATTGATGATAGCTTGCAAAATTATTTTTTTTTAATTTAAATTTAATTTTTGCTAAGTAAAGCTTGATTCTATTAATTGATCCAATGAGAGTCTATAAAGCTGATGGTAAGACACAACCGTGGCCCATAGCCGTAGCTGCGTCACTGTAATGCGGTCGGACTGTTAAGTCTGCCGGTTACTCCTTCCATACCGGAACACGACAGTGTCATTATGATAGCAGGAATAGGGCAGCGGATCCCTACCCGAGCGAGTTGCTGCATAACACTCTACCGCCAGTGGTCATGTCGGAAGAGACCCAGTTAAATTATGCTCGCCTCTTACAAGTTACCTGGTGGGGCGACCCGGACCAAAACGAGGAAAATATTTTATATTTTAGTGCTATATAATATGCAGCTTTAGTCTTTGAACTTTATCACATTATGATATCAAAGACAACATTTATACTGGTGGTAGAGGGCTGTGCAGCAACTCGCCCGGGTAGGGATCCGCCGCCTTACCTATTCCTGCCGCTATAATGACATTGTCGTGTTCCGGTATGGAGGTTAAGGTAGCCGGTAAACTTGCACATCAGGCCTAACATCCCGGCCACAGGACAGCGACGCACCTTCAACATCTATGGTGTCTATAGGCCACGGTTGTCTCTTACCATCAAGGGACCCGTCAGCTTGTTATTATTATCATATAAAACAAAATTAACATAGATAAAAAATGCAAGCACGTGAGTCGGTGCAGCCGTACCCGAGCCGACAGTAGAAAGATTTTACCTGTTTTATCGACGAGGTTTTTATTCATTATTCATTGATTTCATATTTTTTATTCGTATTCAAGGAGTAGCACAGTTCGTCATGCCAACAATTCTCTCTGAATTTCACCTCATAACTTATATTTGGTCATTGTTTTCACTTTACGTATTATAATTCCATACTCAAATTTTCCGGATCTTTGCTATTAAGGTTTACATTGTTTACATACTATTAAGGTTTATTTATTTGTCAGACACAAAACGATTAAATCTTCATTCAGCCTTCGTAAAAATATCGTCACGCCCTTATCTCTGAATGGGAAGGCAGAGATACATGTGCACCTACGATTAGCAGGCGAAATTAGGTAGGTTAAATGTTTTTCAGGTAAACTAAAAAACTTACAAGAACAAGTACCCATACTGGGAACCGAACCCAGTACCTCGTGCGTCAAAGTCGGAAACCGTCTATGCTCGACCACAGACGCCACCGCCTCCGTTCATCTTCAAGGAAGCAAATTTTATGATTATTTATTTTAATCCTTTATTGTTTTCCCCCAGTGTACTACGGACAGCGAAAATAAATAAATATATGCAAGATGTTTCATAATATAAAATACTTATATTTTTACAAAAACACAATTATTCATTTTTTAAATTCTATGTCTTAAAAAATACAAAAGATAACTAAGATATTTCATGTAGGTATATTGTAATAAATAAACACTTAATAATTTAATATTAATATAAATAAATAAGAAATATCAAGAATATGATACATACATATAAATATATCATACATAAAAAACAATACCTAAAAATATGCACATAAATAAGCAAATAAACACAAAATATTATACACAGTACAATTGTTTACAAAATAAACATCTAATATATATTCTTGACTTTATTTTTTTTTAATTTTGTAAAATAGTTGTCTGAAAAATATTTTATATTCTTAGTTATTTTCATCGATTATTTATTATCTATTTTTTTATTTTGTTAACATAGTGATTGTATAGTTTTTTTTTTCTTTTTTTTCTCATTTAAAACGATTGGACAATTAATTAGATTAATCACATGATTTAGTTGAGTGAATTTGATTTATTAGATAGTAATTTGTGTGGTTTATTAATATTTTTTAATTAATGATTATATTTTATGATATATGTATTTGCATGCTATTTTTAATGGAGCTGAATCTTATGTAACATTTTACAATGTACTTTATTGAATGCAAATAAATTAAATTGAAATAAAAAATATAAACATATACTTAGGTGATTACGTAAAAAATAAGAGTAAGGAAAAAGTAAAGTCTTTTTCTACCATCATTTTGAAAAAAATATTTCAAATTTTGGGAGAGAATTGATGTAACATTAAGTACTATTCATGATGGAGAACTGAGAAGTTTCTAATTTTCTAGTTTTTATATTTTAATAATCATATTTTTTTTTACAATTAAATTTCTTCAAACGTATGAAAAGGTTTACTTTAATAACGAAATTTCTGGTTTATTGGTTCTAACCATGCCATATAACGTCAGTGCTTTTTTATCATATTCTAGTTTACACGATCAGGTTGCTAATGAACTTAACCTGTATACCACCATGCAGCTCCAAAGCGTAATAAGAAGACCAACTGTCTGCGCCATAGGCAACCAATAATTTCATTATTTTACAACGGAGACATGCTTATGTAGGAACCAAATTATATTAAGATAAACTTTATTTATACAGGTGTTATTTAGTTGTTGTACGGAAGTGGAGCTACTAAAATAGAATATAATCACTCAAATAGAATATAAGCACAAAAATAGAATAAATACTAAAATAAAAATCATATAAAATGAATACTTACAGAATAAGTAATATACAAAGGCGGCCTTATCAGCATGCCAGCGATATATTCCAGGCAAACTTATGGAACAAAAGTCTACGAGATGTTGGGCAAAGGTGCTCTTAGCACAACATATATAAATCTAACTGATCAAAGCTGATAACGTATATACAATACAGTTTGTAGTATTTGAAAGATAAATTTAAGATTTTTATACATAGGTATATATTAAAAAATGCATGTAAAACACCTAATTACAGTGAACATAGAAAGAGACGTTTTACCATAATTTTGAAAACATTTATGTCTATTAAAACAGAAAGAGAAGTCAGTAGCCGTAATAGCAAGTGTTTCTGGAAGGTTCTTGAGGAAAACTATTTACAAAACATTATCATAAAATTGCTAAAAGTTTAGGGACTCATAATAAGTATTTAATATGAGTCAATCCGTGGTATAGTTAAAACACAATATATTTCACCACAGTCGGCTAAACTATATCATAACAAGACCAATATCGAAAAACTGCCTTATCGATCATCCAATCCGCTGTCAACACTGATAATACTTATCAACTCACGACCAATCTTCCCGGAAGTAGTACAGAGTGTGTCTGACGTCATATCGCGTAACTTGCAAGACGAGACTGATTACAGTTCCTCATTTGCGTAATTATAAAACAAAGCAAATAAGATGGTGGGTTATATTTTCAAGAACATTATGTTTTTAAGTTGTTGCTCGCTGTATTTTATTAAAAATCTGGTTTCATTATTATAGATTGTATTTTAAAATACGATTATTTTTCATACCGATGGACATCTTAAACTTGAAATAGAGTCCTTCAAAGATTTGCGCGGATTGGTCATATCATGTTCCAGTTTGGAGGGTAACCGATAAGTTTACTTACGAAAGAGGCTCCATATCAACCTATGGTCAAAAACTAATGCCTAGATAATTTGTAATTTGTTAGAAATCGGTTCTTTTGTACTTAAGTACGAATATTTTTTTATGTTATTAATAGTGTTAGGTCTGTTTGTTAGTACTCTTATACTTCTAATAAATAGTAAAAGTTCATTTATTATTTTTAGGATTTGGAACCCTTTAACATCTATGAAAGGTTACTACTGTACTGTTTAAACTATTCTGATACGAATTAGAGCTAAAATGATTTATTTAAAAGAATTATAGCGCCTTGGTGGTGTAGTGGTTCGCACTTCGGACTTGCATTCTGATAGTCTAGGTTCATTTTTTACAGTAATTTTAAAAAATTGTAAGGAAACCCGTATACCTGTATGCTAATGCGACCAGGAATAGGATTGGGTCTGGTTTTTCTTCTGAGTTGTAGAGGTCTGATTTCAGGTGCCTGTCTAAAGACTGGCGATCTTATCAAGTTCCCTGGATCCTCCTGTTTCAGTTCCTATGACAGTCGCTCTATGTGAAAACTGGCTGTAAATGATAAACCCCCTAGATAAGTCAGCCGACCCCGATATCATCTAGTGTCTGTACATATGTAATGTTAAAATAACTGCTTTTTACTAAAGGCATGTAAGTTTACAAGGTAGGTACATATAAAAAATAATATTTTTTAGAATTTTTGTGCGTATGTTTATCTGTTTATATATTTGTATCCCCTAATCTCTGAATGGGCTAAACCGATAATAACAAGAAGGCTATTAAAAAAATTAAATAAAAACGCGGATGAAGTCGCGGGCACAGCTAGTATATTATAAAACGAAAAGAAAGTACGGTGAAGAACGTACAACTTAGAATTATATATACGCATCACAAATACCGATTATGGTAAGTTTTTTGGTCTACCTGTACTGTTCCCCGGGTTGGTCCGGGTCTTCTGTGTAGAGTAGACCATCTGCCTTCCTACCAGGCAGCTCGTAAGAGGCGAGCATAGGTTAACTGGGTTATTACCAACATGACCACTGGTGGCAGAGTGTTGTGCAGCAATTCGCCCGGGAAAGGCTTTACCTATTCTTGCCGCCATAATGACATTGTCGTGTTCCGGTCCAGAGAGTAGGGTAGCCGGTAGACTTGCACATACGATATAACTGCCCGACCACAGGACAGCGGCGTACCTACAGCATCTATGGTGTCTATAGGCCACGGTTGTCTCTTACCATCAGGAGACCCGTGTGCCTGTTCGCCGTCTAATACTATAAAAAAATAATATTATAAATGGGAAAGCAACTCTATCTGAACGTCTGTTACGCTTTCAAGCCGAAACGACTAAATCGATTTTAAAGGAATTTCGTACTGAGATACAATTGACCTTGAAGAAGAACATAGGCTATTTTTTCACCGTCTGCATTAAAACGAGGGTATGTTTTTACGCAATAAGTATTAGAAGTTGAAAAAAATGATTCACGCGGGCGAAGCTGCGAGCAGAACGCTATCGTAAAATTAATTTCTTTTATTTATTCCAAACAATCGCTCCTTATGAGGAACCTTTTTTTGTAGTGCGGTAGGTACAACACGCGGTGATAAGCTGACTCGCTGAAACCAGATAGAGTATGACTAAACAAAATCTAATTTAATGCTGACCATATGATACATTTTATTTATTAACAGGTCCACATCTTCTATAAATCATTCTTCCATATTGTGGTTCAAATTCAAAATAAAGAAGGTTAAAGACACAAGTTAGAAAACTTCAAGATCTTTTTGAAACAACAGACAAAAAATGCTTTTTAATTCGATGAATAAAAAATATCTCTGTATCCAAACTATGATATAATCATTGCTTATAGATATCAAATATTTTAAGGGGTGTTTTTCAACCTGATCCTTTGATTTTATAGACCTTAAAGTCATAATTCTAAAGGTGTTATTAATGGTATTCGTTTGTAGTTCCTACATTGTAACTTTAGTGTTAAGAAAATTTTTAATAATATGTTTAACCTAAGAAACAATATGTCTTTCTGTTCACTGTATATATGAAACTCTTTACAAATCTAATACTTCATAAACACACTCACAATTAGCGATAATATTTCACATAAAACTTAAAAACAAAATCATATCGTGTGTGACGTCACTAACGACATTTTTATGTGTGATTGGTTCCAGCGATAAAATATCCGGTTATAAATGGTATTGTGTGTAAAAAACATCGTTATGATGACGAATCATTAAATATGTAGCTAATAAAATTTAATCTGTTTCTTTCGATTCTTTGTTGTCCCTGTACGTCTTGAATAAAGAATTCCTTCTGGAAATGATCGTTGAGAATGATGCCATTGGAAATTTTATATACGCAATAAAAATAATACTAATAAACAAATATAATAATATACACAATTCATAACTCAAGAACAGCTAAATTTGGCTAAAAAGTAGTGGAGTTTGGCTTAGAATTTTCTAGTTCTAAGCTACCTCTCCTTTCTCCCTTTCTCTCTTTCTCTTTTGACGGACGGATACGGATAATTCTTTGCACGGGTATATTTATGTATTTATGCACGAAAACTTTCCTCTTGAATCTCTCTATATATAAAAAACACATCAAAATCCGATGGGTATTTTTAAAGAGCTAAGCATACATAGGGACAGACAGTGTAAAAGCGAAAGATGGTTATTGTGGGTTATCCTTGGAAGATAGATACGTATCATCGCGGAACTTTGATTAAAAGCTTTTTAACTTGCATTGTATCTATGCAAGTAAGTATGTGTGTTCGGGTGGAATCTTGAAATTCAATTTTGAAGTAGATATATTTACCTGATTAAGCTGAAATTTTATATACACGTTTATTTTATATAAGGTACATGATATTATTCTAAATGCAATATTTTATTTATTTATTTTATTAAAAAGGTAAAATCCCACCATATATCGTTTAAAAGTCAAATGTTTTGGCAGCGTTATCAAGAAAACTCGCTTTCTGACATGTTGAATTAATGTCGTCAGTTCGCACAAAAACTAAACTTTTTACATATACACTAAAACCATCCTCAGAGATCCCAACTCTTAACTCTTTCTGTTTTTAAAAACTGTATGAAAATTCGTCTAGTACTTTTCGATTTTATTGCTAACATACATACAGACGCGTCGGGGAAGTTGTTTTATATGTGTTTATAACTTGTTTCAAAATAATCTATAGTATTATCTGCAACACTCACAAATCGTGTACACCAGGAGCATGAATCATTTATTTCGGAAAGTATTAAAATTTTATGATAAGCGTAAAAATAATTATTGTTTTCGTGTTACATAAAACATTACGATACAAATCATACATTTATTTTCACATTTTTATCGATTTTGTTGAAATCTCATTATTAGATATTAGCTGTACCCGAGACTTCGTCTGCATTTTATTTAATAATTAATCATACACATATACAGACAAAAAAAATATAAAAAAACATTGTTTTGGGTTCTCTTGCGTATATAATGCCCGTCCATTATGTTTTTTAAATACATTTTTCCTGTACAGACAGCGATCAGTAGTATAGATGATGCAATAATCAGAACCTGAAGTTCTTAATTAAGAAAGTTGGCGTTAGGCTTTTGAGTAGGTACTTTAGTTTTGAATATTACCCTACATTCATCCAAAAGGTAAAAACGGTATTTTATTCTACGACTCCGCTGTCCGTTTGTCTGTCTATTCGTCTGTTTATCACCATATCTCATGAACTGTCACAGCTATGAAGTTTAAATTATCACAGAATATTTATTTATGTTGCAGCTATAACCACAAATATGTAATAAAAACAGAATAATATAAATATTTGAAGGAGGCTCCCATACCACATACAAGATTTCAATGCCGTTTTTACAGATGTATAATATTACGGAACCGCAAGCGCCACTCACACTTGGCCGGTTTTTTAAGTAGTTGTAACCATTTTGAATATATCACGATATAAACACCAATTATCACTAACAAGAAGTGACATCAAACGGAAGAATGATAAGAGCAGTGGCCAACGGCAATTGAAACAATTGTAAAAATATAAAACAATTACATTTTGCGCTGGCGCGTGCTACATAGCTTAATTGGGTAGACCAGGGTTTCCCAAACCCGGGGTTTTATCGCTAATTCAACAAGGGATTTGCGATAAAAGATAAAATTCGCGAGTTGACTTGAGAAACCCCACTTTATTACTGTTCATAAGACGCTCGTGTCTCCTGATGGTAAGAGACAACCGTGGCCTAAAGTCACCATATATGTTGCAGGTGCGCTGTTGCCGTGTGGTGGGGCTGTTACATCTTATATGCAAGTCTACCGGCTACCCTACTCTCCGGACCGGAGCACGACACTGACATTATGGCGGTAGGAATAGGTACGACGAACAAACGAGTTGCTGCATAGCACTCTTCCACCAGGAAAGTTTTTCGTTTTATAATGATTTTGCATTGCAAACATTGCGGAGCGCATTAATAACCCATTTATTTATATATTTATGTTATTTCACAGATAATGATACGGAGCCATTTAAGTGCTTGTCTAACTTGCACTTGGTCGGTTTTTTAAGTAATTGTAACATTTTTAAATATACCACGATTTTAAATCAATTATCAATAACAAAAAGTACATTGTCTGTGAAATTTCAACTATCTATCACGGTTCACGTGATACAGTCTGGTGACAGACAGTAAGTCTTAATAATAGTGTTCCGTAAAAATTACATCATCATTACGTCTAAATAACGGAATTAGATCAAGGGTTTTAACTAATGACGCAAGACGGGATATACCTATACTATAAGGAAATAATCTAGACATTAGTTGGACACACCTGATATTTTCCTCGGGGCCCTGGAACTGGTTTGTATTCTTATGTATTAGTAAATCCTTTTCATTGGTATTTTATTTGCGGTTAGAAAATTGAATTATTACCTACTTGTAGCCTAGAAAATCTATCTTGACTGAGATATTATTTAAAATAAATGATTAAATAAATAATCTTCGACACGCCCATAGTCTCGAAAGTACTAAGACTCCGTTGTTTTTCTGTCTATGTGTCACCGGGTTGTATGTCGAGAACCGTAATAGCTAGTTGAAATTTTCACTGATGATGTCTACATTCTTTCTTACAGATAATGGTGTGGAATCCTTCAAGTACGAGACCAACTCACACTAGCCCAGTGTTATTAAGATTTTACAACACCCTATTGTAACTAATGGTAACTTTAATTGAAGATTTTTTAATTGTGGCTTTAAACTTTATCCTTATTTAATACTCGTACCTTTAAATTTAGTTTTTCCCATGTTCGTCCGGTTTCCATTGTAGAATAGGCCAACTGCCTTCCACCCAGGCAGCTCGTGAGAGGCGAGCACAGGGTCTATTGTCACCAACACCGTGGCATTGATTAGGCGGTCTTGCAACGACTCGCCCGAATTGGTACTATCGCCTTACCTATTTCTGCCACAATAGCGGCAGTGCTCGCCATTGTCGTGTTCTATTTTGGAGGGTAGGGTAGCCGGTAAGCTTACTCACGCAAGAGGCTTACCATCCCAGCCTCAGGTTGGCAACGCACCACTTCCACCTTTGGTATCTATAGGCGACGTGTATTGCTTACCATTAGGAAGTCCGTCTGCCTGTTTGCCTTCCATTATCATAAAAAAATGATGCCATATTTTAGAAAATTGAGACTAGTGTATGCAAGTGACTGACGTGAGTAGTGCTGCAGTCGCGTGCAGCACGACACAATCAAACCTAAATTTACATTTGCTTACCGTGTAATTACTTGCTAATACTCTACAATCAAACAAGTTAGCTTTATTTTTTTTTAAATAAATAAACATCGTCACACCCATATCCCCGAAAGGATAGGCAGAGGTACATGTGCACCCACGGTTAGCCGACGATATTAGGTCCCATTAAGTGTCAGGTGGTAAGTTCGTCGCCATATCGGACAAATCCCGGGTTTCCTCACGATGTATTCCTTCACCGTAAAGCACTCAGAAAAACTCATTGGTACTTACATGGCGGTGTTCGAACCCGGACTACCGAAATGGAAGTCCGAAGTGCGTACCACTAAACCACTGATTTTATTTGTGGAATGAGGTGACGAATAAACACACGGTTAAGAGACAACCGTGGTCTATAGATGTTATTGATTAATCGTTGTCCTTTGGCCAGGGTGTGAACTCTACTTGTGTACCTTCCCTCCTTACTGGAATAAGACACTGTTCCTACCAGATTATGGCGGCGGAAATGAGTGATTTTTTTATGATATTGGAAGGCAATAAGCAGACAGATTTCCTGATGGCAAGAAATACACGTCGCCTATAGACACCAAGGTGGTAATTGTGCATTGTGAACTACCCTACCCTCCAAACTAGAACACGATAATGGCTAGCACTGACACTATTGTGGCAGGAATAGGTAACGCGGTGGTACCAATCCGGGCGAGTCGTTGCAAGACTCTACCACCTAGTAAATCACATAGTAAAGTGCTGCAGTGGATCCCAGCCGGGAAAAGTACACAGCACTCTAGCGGCACTAGTAAACCTTAACGTGTTATTAGTTGTTATTCCGCAGTATTTGTAGCAGTATAATGTTTATAGCTGCAGTAGCAGTCTAGTGTTTTATGACTTGTAAGTGTAAAATTCATTACCTACAAAATTTTGAGTTTGAGTTAGAAGGAATAAGAAGTAAGTATAGTTCATTTAGTTCACCAAATTACACATACTTTGAAACTCTACGATCCCTGCTTCCTAAATTAGGTAAATACCTGTGCTGGAGGATGAGGAGTGATATTTGCACATCTGCGTGCATGTGAGCTCTACGTGTATTTATCTATATCATTATGTATTTATTTTGCGACGATTAATAGGTTTTCTACATCAGAATAACTTAGCTCCAATAAATACTCCGTCACCCACGTGGTAGGTTGGTAGAAAGTAGTTTTTATTTCCTGAACCATGCAGTGCATGCATGCCATGTTCATGCAGTTACATAACATACAGATAGCGCACAAAGGTTCTGGCAGCAGGAGAAATAGAATCCGGTTCTCGACGACCTTTTAACTTCCGTGGAATGCCTGTCTGCACAGGACAAGCCGAGGGTAAAAATATACCCACTACGATACACGTGCAATGCATGCAATGCACAATATTCTTAAAAAAATATCCGATTTTTTTATTTATTTTTTATCTATTGTTTGTTATATGTCTTATTGTACAATATGATTAAAATGTACCTAAAATATGACAAAAATATAAAAATTGCTGTCTTATCACTCAAAGCAATATCTGCCAAACAACCAAGGGAGAAAAAAATTAAAAAAGGTGCATGTAACAAATATATTAAATAAATTAAAAAAAAGCTTTTATTATTTTTTAAATTGCTCTCAACTAGCTCTTTCATTTTATACCAATATTGTAGAAGTGATTTAAAAATAACTATTTCACCATCTTCGTTGATCCGCCATATTGGATTTAGAATGATGTCACGTACTCTTATCATGCATTGTCATCAAAACTAAACATGTGTACAAAATTTCAGCTCAATCAAAATTTAATTAACGGGTTCCCCCCGAACATACATACAATGCAACTTAAATAAAAGCTTTTAAAAATCAATATAATCAGGCATACCAAAATAAGACTATAAAACTTTTTTTATATGTTTTACATTATATGTTTGTAATTATAACTGCACTAAGTATTTAACGGCGTCGGTAGTCTAGTGGCTAGCGATTTAGCATCCATTCCGGTTGTCCATATTCTAACCTCGCATTATACCGATAATATTTCTAAGTCCATTTTCTGATTGCTCTTACGGTGGAGGAAAACATCGAGAAGTAAACCGGATTCGTGTATTTGTATTTGACCTAATCTTGTATTGGGCCTTGTCGAATCCCCGAGATTAAGTCGCCTAGCCGACACCGATATCATCTGATATACAATCCTGATGGGGCTTGGGCGAAAAATAACTACCTATAGGTAATTTCTATATACGTTACATTTCATACGGTATATCAGCGGAATTCTGAATAATTCAGTACGGCAAACGGTAATTGGGACAATGTCACTTTCGCGCTATTACCAAAGTCAACAGTGAAATGTACGTGTTTTACAAACACACCACCCACGCTACCTTTTTCCTAGAGACAGGTCGTTAGCCGGTATCACTGTTGGAATTTTCCCTATTGCAGTAGAAACCTTAAGCACAAAATGGAGTTTTTGTCAGGGAGAGCTAGGATGATAATATTAATAATTTATACATATTGTCTCTTATATTTTTTTTAAATATAACAAATTATTTTAATAACACAGACAACTTATAATACTTATTGCGTAAAAACATACTCTCTTTTAAGTAGTCGGTTAAAAAGTAGCCTATGCCTATGTAGTAATGTATGAGACTTATATGCTTGTTCCTTGTCTTATCCTATAAAAAAAGAAAAAAAAACCGAAATTAATTTTTATCGTCTTTGAGTAACGATATAAAGTGTTGTTTAAAATATTTATTTCGTCTTCCTGTTGAATACACTAGGTCAAATTTACTATATTGTTGCAAAATTATTTTTTTTAGTCAATTTCTTTACACCTTCCGTACCTTTCTTAATACATAACAATTTATATAATTACAAGTTCCGGTTTTAAAATATATTCTTCACATTATTTCGTATATTTAAAAATTAATTTAAAAATTAGAGTTGTTACTCGAATTACCACCATGCAGTACTCTGCACTATTTAGCAAACTCAAAATTATTTATTAAACTCTGTTTATGTTAAACTTCATATGTGTTTTTAAGTACTCGATGAATTGAGACTTTATTTTTTATAGGATAAAACAGCAAACAAGCACATGACTCTCCTGATGGCAAGAGACAATCATGGTCTATAGACAACATAGATATTAATGTATTTTATATAGGGCCGGAGGTTTAGGTCTAATGTGCAAGTTTGCAGATAAGCTTTTGGGTAAACAACAAGCTATGTCCCGCTATTCTAAAACTATATTCCCCTAAAAATTATGCATAACCAACATAGAGCTATGTTAACAAAGGCGGCCATGCGAGTCACTCATACGAGTAGAACAAAGGAGCCAATTATACACTGGTGCATATGCAACAGGGTCCTA
>DVZL01003400.1:0-14032 GCA_018236625.1 Lasaia peninsularis
GAAGAGGTAGGCAGAGGTGTGCTAGTATATCCACGACTCGTAAGTCCAGTAGATATACAAGAACACACCCACGATATTTTATTATTATTGATAGGTAAAACCTTAAAAGACAAGAAACGCTTTACAAACATATTTTTTATGACATAATATGAGATGTGTTCTCGAACGCGCTTATATCCACCGACTTAATAAATTCCGTGTGTAATATTGGAGGTATAAAGTATAAACGAACTTTAACATGGAAAAATAAGGGCGCTGTAATAATTCAAAATAAAATGTGGTTATAGTAGGCGTTAACTTTAGTTACGAGGCCGTCGGGTTGTATTCACACCCTAAGTATTTGTAAACCGTTACATAAAGTTAGCTCGTCGCCGCTTTACGATCCACCCTATTCGAACCCTCCAAAGGCTTGCTTCCCTTTAGGGGGAGTTTTACAGGCTAGTATGAGACACCTATTTATAAATATGAACTTCTTTAACACAAAATACGTAAAAATATCGTCACGCCCATATTCCTGAAGGGATAAGCAGAGATACATACTTAACCACGATAACCCGACGATATGAGGCCACCTACAGGTCATATTGGACATAAATCCAATAAAGCAACGTTTTTATATAAACTAAAAACCTTAAATATCAAAGTCTAAGTCGGACAGCGACTACGCTTAACCACTGAGCTGATTTCAAAACATGTGGAGTTATAGGTACACGTATTTTTGTTCTAGTTTGCAAAACTATATTTAATTGAGAGCCTCCTTTTTAAGACTCCGTATCGAAAGGGTAAGAAACTGAACCCTATTATTAAGACTCCACAGTCAGTCTGTCTATCTGTCTGTCACCAGGCTGTATTTTTAAAACAATGATAGCTAGATAGTTAACATTTTCACATATGATGTTTTTCTGTTGCCACTATAAAAACAGAATAAAATGTATAAAGGATGCTCCCATACAACAAACTAAGATTATATGTAGTACGGTATTCCTTCGTGCCCGAGTAGGTATGATTCGCACTTGACGGATTGTTTGAAGTCGCTTAAAACGATATTTAATTAAGTACTTTCTTCTCTTTTAATTACATTTATAACAGACTCATTACAGATTTTAGTAAATACAATAAACCTGCACGTGTAATAATTCTAACAAGATAGCAATGAATCATTTTGACATAATACTGTATAGCGTTAAAACATGATGTCGATTGGTAAATAATGTACATTATATTAACATATCTGGCCAGATTACACGTGTACCAGTTCACTATCAACATCGGACGATTGCTTGTACATGATATGAACTCAAAGGGGAAACAATTAATCGTGTAGTTATCGGTTATGCTGAGCTTTGTCGGCCTGCCGAAATCCTGCTTACGGTAATGCGTGATAATCGCGACTAGCTAGCGATAGCGGCGCCTTTGATACTGTTTATTCAACGTAACCTATCGCTTGGTTACCTTCTTGTAAGCATGTAATACGTTTTTGATCGACGAGGGCTCGGCTTCAAGTACCACGACGATAAACGCTCTCGAAACATCATATCTGAATGAAGAACTGATTCTGTTATGACATAAGTTTTGGAGATTTTATTGCGTTTTTGTAGATTGAGAGATGAGTCTGATAGCAAGCGCCATCTAGTCATTAAGCCTCTTGCATAAGCTGTTCTACAGTCCAATAGCAAGCGCTGAGGGTATGACAGTGTTCCCGTACCTACGTCAAGCGATTAGTAGCAATCCCTGAGATTGTAGCGAAAAATCTACTGCCTAGTTCTAAAATAAATAAATCTCATAACTTTCTATCTTATACCTTTAAACGAGCAATTCTTGTATATATCAACGATCTCGGAATCGGCTAACCAATTTTTTTGAAATTTTGTATGTAGGGATTTCAGTTAGATTTTATTTTATAAATACCATTTCGTTTTATGGCCATTTTTAATAACCTATCTTAGGCTTACCATAGTTTTGTTGCTAATATATTTTTATTAATATCAGTGGTTGCTTGGTTTTCTCTAAATTTTGTCAAAACTCGAATAGTACGAATCATAAGCATACTATGAATTAGACGATTTAAATTATAATGCTAGAATTCCCATAAGTGCAGAAATAACAAAATTCGTGGTATAAATGTTTAATAACCAATAGCTATACCTATACTACGTTTACGTTAAGAATGCAGTGTAGGTATAATATAGGTAATGGGTATTATTAAGATAATTAAAATTATCATTATAATTACACACACAACCGTTTCGTTTGAAAGTACGACTTCAAATCGTCACCGTGAACTTGACTTTCTAATTAAGATTAATTTGACAGTATAATGCATTAATGTGTTCATGCAATTTAGCAGCTGTAACAATGAAATATTGCATTATTATATAACGCAAACGTTTTATAAACAAAATACGAGTACATTATAACTATTTTTGTATTTAATCAGTTTACCTATATTCTAGCAACTACAGTCACTACTACTGAACCACTTTATACAGAAAAGTCATATAACTATTTTATCTGTAGATCGACAGAATTAACCACTTTGCCTTTCTTAACGCCATAAAAGTGACGATGGTAGAATCATGGTGAAGTTACGGCAGTTATTACTTTTACCATATGAGATTACATGTGCTACTTTTCTATATTTAATTATTGCTACTAACTATAGAAAGCTAATATAGATAATAGCTATAGTTATTTTAACCAGTCTCTGTGGCGTAGTGGTTAGAGCTTCGGACTTCCATTCAGGTAGTCCTGGTTCGAATCCCGTCATGCTTCAATAAGTTTTTTAACTAAGCACATTTTCTGAGTGCTCTTACGGTGAAAGAAAACATCGCGAAGAAACCCAGATTCGTGTTTTCGAATACGACTTCAATGATCTAGGATTGGTTTTTCTTCTGGGTTGTTAAGGTCAGATGATGGTGCTTCTGGATAAAAATTGGTGCCCTTGCAGGATTCTTAAGATTATTTAGTCGACTTCGATAAAATTCTAAAATAAAAGAAGCCTTAGCAGTCCCTTATTATATAAACTGTCTACCAGTGAAAGTATCATCAAAACTGATACCGCCTTGTCAGAGATTAGCGGATATAAACACACAGACAGATAAAAATTCTAATTTTTTTAGGTATTATGTACGTTGTAAAAATACATATGCATTTAGTAAAAGCAGTTATTTTAATATTATATACAGACACTCCAATTTTATTTATTTGTATAGATGGAAGTTGTCTGCCCTGCAGCTTATCCCACGTATTAAACTTTAGCGCAAACATTAGCTTCGTCGAAGGAACTCGTTGGGTTTTCGGAAGCCTATCTTCTTGTTCTATTGTAAAAAGCAGATATATATATATACATACAGAAGGTTCAGGCGTATAGAGGCGACAACGGAATACATATATATACAAACGATTATATAAGTAGGAATTGAAGATTACGAAATTGTAAAATAATGATTCACGTTTTTATCAAAGTTCTTAATTACAAACTTGAAGCACGTGTTGATTTAGTACATGTTATTAATGTACTTAATTATTTTTTGCTCGAAAATTTTAACTTCTGTTTTTTTAATTCTTTTTTATCAAAACGCGGATTAATTATGGATTCCGTACAATTTATTAGAAAAAAACCCGAGGTTGCCCATGATGTGATAGGCAAGCTTGGGCAATGTAATTTTTGCTCAGAATAATCTGAAAAACATTAAATAAAAGTTACCCAACCTGGGATTTAAACCCGGGACCCTACGCGTCTATCGGTCTTAGCAGGCGACAGCCATATCGTTACATTACAGAGGCGATTCGAAAGAATATAAAAAAATTAAACAACTTGTCTTTACTGGGGTACTTTTGTGAATCTTATATCTCATCTTTCTATGACAAGAGTAATCAACTTGGAGGAAGCCAGGCAAGTGTGTGAGAATCTTGACCCTTGACTCTCGATACTCTGTCTACCCCGCAAGGGATTTCGCATAGCTATATATTTTAAATCAAACATCGAATTAAAATTTAATTATTTCAAGGTATTATATATTCGTACGATGTCTTTAATGTTAACTATTTTATAGTGTGTTTATGTGTTGTGTGTTTATGTGTAGTGTGTTTGTGTGTTAGTGTTACAATGGCGTGTGTGATATTCTGTCCCGACTAGATTTATCAGGGCATCTATTTGTTTGTGATAACAGCTTAAGGTCCTATCCGCCGACCGCGCCCGCCCGCACTGTTTGTCGCACTCAAACAATGTTTTCTAGTAAAACTCTACAGCAGTGATAGCCGGTTTTGTATTCAGTACACATTTCGTATGCTAATGTACATTTTTTATAGATTGTAAATATATCAAAAAAGTCGATCAAAATCGTTTTTTGATGAAGATATAAGGTTGGTTGATTCTATTATTCAGATAGTTAATGGTTTCTATGAATTTTATATGTAGTTGGTGATTATTATTTGGTATATACTTTTTTTTTCAAAATAAGATGATAAAAACAGAAATCATATACAAAAGGCAAGCTTATAAATAATAAATATTATGGTAGTTTATGGTAGATAGATTTAAAATAAACGTGTGAAAATTAATGTTTATAAATAATAATAATATCGTTTTCACAATTAATAATTAATAAATATAAATGATGTGTTAAAATATTTGCACACCACACTGTGATAGAATATTTTGGTATAATTAAAAATATTTTGTAACAACTTTTCACACACACGTATTAAGCAAATAAATCATTTTCATTTCATTTTATTAACTAAACTAAATATGTACAAGAGAAGTCTATAAAACTAAACGCTAAAGACTTAACTATACATAAAAAAGATAAAAAAACTCAACATGAATAGATCATAAATGTGTCAAGGCCATGAAGCCAAAAGTACCTACTATCTGGAGATCAGCCTCCCAATTAAAATCCGTCTCGAAAACGTTGTATCGCTAACTCTCTCTTACTAATCTGACAAATAATTCATTCTGCCAATATTGGAGATAACAATGTCAAAACAAACACGCCTTGTGAAAGTGAGATAGCCCTATAAGAATGAGATAGATGTTTAATATTGCGGACGGATCGTCGTCAGGAGTGTAATCTCCAGATACCTTTTTTCAGATACCTCCAGATACCAAGAGTGTCTTTGGCTTCATGGTCAAGACCGATAAATAATGTAAATAAAAAAAAACATTTTAGGTTCTTTTTATATCTTTTCGAGCTTTTATACTATACTAGTCGACCTGGCGGACTTCGTGTCGCTCGACTTTGATAAAAATTTAAATGTTTTTTTTGTGTATGTTGTTTGAAATTTTCTCAGTTTTTATTTCCATACCAATAATCCTTCATCACTATTAATTAAAACATAAAATATATCATCCTAATCGGTTCAGCCGTTGTCGAGTTTTGCATTTAGAAACGCATACCTACAGAGATTTATTTTTTATTAATACAGCAGTGTTTCAATAATACCCAGCTCTCCAGTTTGAGATGTGGCTCTCAAAACCCTACTCGTATTTGCGTAACGTTGTAAATATTTTAAATGTGACATAATATAATCCATTACAGATAATTAGCTACGTACCTTGTGACGTCGAAAGTCTTAGTGATTGATTGAAATTAAAGCCGCTATGACTCGCTTTGTTTTTCAACAAATATTAGCGCGAACATGACAATTGTTAAAATATCTGTTTACCTACCTCAATATGATAGCGTCTTTGCTAGTTCTACGTAACTAAAATGAAAGAAATTAAATTAAAAAAAAACTTTTTAGAAAAAAATTACCTCTTAATTAGCTCTTTCATTTGATACCGATATTGTAGAAGTAACTATTTTTAAAGCATTTCTACAACTTCTACTAGTTGGTCGACATATTGGATTTACAATGACGTCACGTACCTTATTATTGTGCATTGTCATCCAAACTAAACGTGTATACGCAATTATAGCTCAACCGGTTGAAGATATCTACTTTAAAAATTGAGTTCTAAGATTCCAAGCGAATATACATGAACACAAATGGTTTATTTCTGTTGCCGCTGTAACATCAAATACTTACTAATAACAGAATAAAATAAATATATAAAGGATGCGCTACATCAAACTTAATTTTATTTTTTGGTGTTTTTATAGATAATGCTACGGAACCTTTCGTGCGCGAGTCCGACTCGCACTTTACGGATTTTTTTATAATTTAAAGGTAAATAAGCATAAAGGATTTTGAATAAATTTAAAAGGTCGATCCTTAATATATTCGTTACCGTGTTTCAAGAGGTTTATATATGTATAACAAGCATAATATACCCGTGCAAAGCTGGGGCGAGTTGTTAGTGAATTATAAAAAAGTTTGATTAAGTTACAATGTCAAAATACAGTACGTTATTAACAGATTGTCTGTAAAGATTAACCAAAGCAATAAACAGTAAAGCCGTAAAGTATTTATAAATAAAAAAAAATAATTTAATTAACTCGGCTGTTGTGCGTAATTTTTATTCTACTTTTAGTTAATCATTTATAGTGATTTCAAATGTCTGAATATAATTTAGATAACACAATTTTTAATTGTAATTTTATTTACGTGATTATTTTAATAGTAATTTTAATTTTGGCACTTCTGAAATACAAATCGTTGATTTAATGTAGCAACATATTCCTTGATATTATGGATCTAGTAATAAAACATATACCAAATAAATATTACTATAAATGACACAAATTGTTTTAATATCACAATAATAAAATTATTTATAACAAAGACAAAAGTTAAAAGAAATACAGAAATGATAAACAGTTCAATATTGAAAAATATTATTTTCTCGTATTGGTCCGGGTCCTCTGTGTAGAATAGAACAACTTCCTACCAGGCAGCTGTTAAGAAGCGAGCATAGGTTAACTAAGTCACTACTAATATGACTACTAGTGGTAGAGTGCTGAGTAGCAACTCGCCCGGGTAGGTCCGGGATCCCAGAATATATCAGGAGACCCGTGTGCCTGTTCGCTGTCTTATACTATAAAAAAAAACATAAATCGCCCCTTTGCTCGAGCTTAATCGATATTCGACTTTGATGCACGAGGTCCTGGATTGGATTCCTGGATTGGGCAACTTTTTCTATGAGTTTTTTAAACAATCCCTCCTAGGATGCGCATTTTGATATTTTTTTTTATTTTCGATAAACATGGTAAAAAAAAATGAATTGTGGTACTAGGCAATATGCATGACGTGATTTAGATATGGTAAAAAATAACATGTAATTTTTATTTCTGAATAAATATATACCTACATAAACATTTTACATAAACATTGGCAATGTTCAAGTTTATATTAATAAAATTAATTCTTTAAGAGTAGTATTTTGAAATATCCTCGCTAATTTCGAAAACGCAACGAAACTGTCGGAACGAAACGTGACGTCGCGGTTAACTGTCAACGCCATGTCAATTGATATCTTAATTTTTGCATCTTTGGGCATAAATTATGAAAATTTTCGCACATAGAGACAATACAATATTTATAATACCTATATAGTGAAATTTAAAAAAAGTTAAGTGTAATATATTATATAATTATTCTCACTTCGCAGTGGGCGGTGACGTCATAAATAAGCGCGCTAAAATGGCAGTATTTAAATAATCAGAAAATGATGATAGTTTGGTTAATTTTTTTACTTGTATTTACTATACTTGAAGTATTGTTAAAAAAATACAAAAAAAACATGCATATTCCTTATTCATCTGCACGCTTATTTTAACGAAATGAAAAGAAAGAGATAAACATAATTACAGCTGTCAGATTAGTTTGCACGTGAAATTAGTCTCCTGAATATATTGACTAAAGCTTTATAACATCCATCCTAATTTGACAGCACTAAAAATGTTCTGTCTCTTTCTTTTAATTACGTTGAAAAAATCATTGAAAGAGTTAGATATTAAGTACTCGGTCTTTGTCATCAGTAGGTATTTCTCATCTGTCACAGATTATATAAATAAAACACAGCATGCGTGAGGCAGACATCTCCAGAGCCTGCCCGCTCGGGTCGCAGTGTTTACTCCAATAATTAACATCTTCTATCAAACACTGCATTGCCTATAGATAGAGCATATTTGTTTACCTAAGTTCTCCTTTTGTTTGCGTTGAACAGGAAATTTATTTAAGTAATAATTTCATGTCATCCAACCGTTTATACGGACAGTGTAGTGCGTATTTGATCATGTGAAAAGAAAAATATTTAGTCCATTATTAAAAAGTAAAATAGGAAAATGTTAAGTAGTTAATTTATTTGCTAATGGTATTTTGACGTACTAAGACTAATAAGATTTATTTTTAATAGTGAATAGTGAATTATAATAGCAAAATCTCAAGTTATCGACAGTGTAATTAGTCAAAATTGTCCAGCGTTTTAAGTAGGTATGAAAAAGTATCAAATATTTACGTCACTTTATTTATAGTTATATTGAGAAAAGGCGATAGAAATCTATTTTAAATAACATAATTACAATAATTATTACTCTGTAATAATTAATTTATCGGCGCTCGACACTTTCCCTTACTCCGTATGGTAATTAGTGTGAAGACATATTATGTATATACTATAATTATATACCTACTAGGTATACCTACATAACTCTTTAAGAGATCGGTCTTTGAATCTTACACCATCTATACCAAAAATTACCTATTATATAATTGATTTGATTTTAATAAGAAAAAATACCTTGAGGTTAAAGAACTTTTTGCATATTTTAATGAAAATAAAGGGAGAGCAATGGAGGTAGCAATATATGATACTAAATGCTTATTAAACTAAATAGCTATTAAAATTTTATGGTGTAAAGTTATCTGCGTACGTCTTTACGCACAAATACTTTTTTCGTTCAAACCTCGTGTAGAAAAACATGTCATACTGTTGACTTATGACCCTTCTTAGCAAAGCCGATACGGTTAATGTACAGTCGTAAGAAAAAATATGTAAACTTTTATATTTTAAATAAGAAATAAAAGTATTTGTAACTTAATAACCCGGTGAACTTCGTATCACTTTCCAGACTTCGGAATGACATAAAAATAGAGACATAGAAAAAACAAAGATACACAATATCAAACTTCGAACATTTTGTATTTTACATTGTAAAAGTTTTTATTATTAATGTTACAAACCGTTTAAACCTTCCTGGAATTCAACAAATATACACACATAACACTTGTACTTTTTCACATATCACTTACAATTGAAAATTACTTTTGAAATAGGAAACCAGTTTCGCTCTTTAAAACATAATCAGGGCTAAAACTTAAGTTACTAACGCGGTCAAAAATAATTTTCAATTATAAGTAATATGAGAAAAAGTACCTACAGAACGTATTTCACATTTAAAACATATTTTAAATATAATATGTATGGTTTACCAAGCACCACAAAACAATAGACTATAGAAATAGTACAAGATCAAAATTAGCCGAATCGGTTTAGCCTTATAGTTATAATAAAACTAACGATGACAATTAATTTATATAGATTTTTTTAAATAATTTGATAATACTATTATACTCTGTATAATATATTGACATAAACAGGAAAATCAAAACTTACTTATACAATAAACGTAACAAATAACCGAAGAATCAGGCGATAAAGAAGGCTTTAAATTGGTCATGTCAATAGATAGATAAATTTACATTACTTAGTAACAAAAATAAAAACAAAAGTTACGCAAATAGTGCATGTGTTTGTTGTGGTTTCTAACTATGAAGCTATAGGTACGAGGTGTATGGAGATAGTACTCTTTATGACTACCTGTTCCAAATACGTACTCGTAGCATTACTTTCTTTTTCTAAACTAGGCAACCTCTCTTTTTGTCAGTTTTGTGAAGTAAACGTTGTCAAACCAATTAAAATGGGATATTAGCATGTTGTAAATATTTATTTTGTTATTGATTCTGTAATTTTAAAGGAATAGTGAAAACGTCAGTGCCTAATATAATAGGTATAAGAGTATGTTTAAAAAATACAAGTTTTTGTTACGTTGTAAGGCTACGAAACTGTTATTAAAATTAATGATAAAATATTTCTTCATTATATCAATTGCCGCTAGGACATTTTAAAAAAGCATTATTTTTTATGGTACAAGATAGCAATCAAGCACACAGGTTTCCTGTTGTTAACAGACAACCGTGGCCTATAGACACCATAGATGTCGTTGGTGCGTCACTGTCTGTAGTTTGGCTCTTATACCTACGTATATACCTCTTATACCCTACCATCCGGACAGGAACAGGAATAGATAAGACGGTAGATCCATACCCGGGCGAATTGCCGTATACCACTCTACCATCAGTGGTGTTGTTGGAAGGGACCTAGTTAACCTTTGCTCACCTCTTGTGATCTGACTGGTAGAGAAGGTATTCTACATAGGGAACCTATACCAACACCGGCAAGTTGTATAATATACATATATTAGTTTTAACTAAAAAGCAATATTACACAACATTGCATCGCAGTACAAAGCAGATTTCATGTGACAAACATAATTTATGAAGTTCCTAATACTCTGATAAGGGTTATTTACACACTCTGAGTATACAAGACACCTCGGCTATGTCTTAGTGTTATGTAAACAGATCTACGTATCTTGGTAATTTTACGTCGAAACCTACACAGATAAAAAAGATAAATAAAAATTTACATTTATGACAAAATCTTGAACATATCTCAGGTAATTTCTAATATTATACATTCTTAGTATAATCTGAAAGTATTCATTTACGAGTTTCTGTTGAGGTTTATTGAATTAATGTATTCTGTACTTTTTTATGACTTTAATATTTTGAAGTATAGCGTAAGTTTTGAAGTCTCACTACACATACCTATCGATAAACTTAATAGTGAATTTCCGTTCGTTAGACTCGCTAAAACTCGAGAACGGCTGAACCGATTTGGCTAAATTTGACTAATTAGAAATGTTCGTAAAAGTCCAGGGAAGATTTAAACTATGAGAAAATATAACAAAATTTCAAGGAAAGTACTAAAAGCGACAATTTGATTTTCCCAAACAAACTGTTCGATCGCATTGCGTATCGGCGTAGTGGTACGGTAATGTATTATTTTACCGTGGTAGGGGTCCTAAGCTGATCACACGTAAAATGCCGCTAGATGGTGTGCCTCTGACGCACACATACACAGATTACATAAAATACCTAAAACCGATTAGCGTCGAAATCGTAGTGCCCCCTTAAGTGGGAGAATAAAAAAAAATAGCTCGCGCAATCGCTAGTATTTTTATAAACATATTTTGTACAAATATGAAAATTTCAGCTGTCTGCCAGTAAAAGTCCCGTCAAAATCAGTCCAGCCGTTTTAGAGATTAGCGGGTACAGACAGACGGACAAAAATTCTAAAAAGTGTTGTTTTGGTATATGTACTTACCTTATAAACTTGCAATATACCTACACATTTAGTAAAAAGTGGTTATTTTAATATTACACACAGACACTCCAATTTTATTTATTTTTGTAGATGTGTAGATGATATCGCGGTCGGCTACCTGATTTAGCGGATTTGACGAGGGCACTAGTTTTTTCACACAGCGACTGTCATAGCTGACGCTTGCAACCCAATAAGGAAACCAGAACCAATCCTAGATTAGGACGAATACAAAATTTCCGGATTTCTCTTACCTTCTTCACTATAAAATCACTCCGAAAATGTACTTAAGTTAAAAAAAAATTCTATGAAGGTACTTTGAAAAACTTTTAATAGTTCAATTTTTGAAAAATATAAGTTAATAGATGTTTTCCGAAAATAAGATGGCTTATTAAAGTTATTTCGCTTTACGGTTCAGTAACCCGTTTGTAAATCGGGGAAAAAATAGCTTTTGTGACTGTCCGACATCCCATTGTCACACATACAAATTCTACCATAACCTACACCTTTGCGACGCAAAAAAGTCAATAGACAAATTTTCAGCTTTTTTTTATCGAATAAGTAATGATGGTAAGAGACAACCGTGGTCTATAGACATAGATGCTGTAGGTGCGTCGCTGTCCTGTGGCCCGGGTGTTAGGCCTGGTGTGTAAAGCTACCCTACCCACCGGACCGGAACACGACATTGCCATTAAGGCGGTAGGAATAGGTAAAGCGGTGGATCCCTTGCGAGTTGCTACACAGCACTCATACAGCAGTGGTCTTGTTAGCGATGACCTTGATAACCTATGCTGCCTTGTAGAAAGGCAGATTGTCTATTCTACACAGGGGACCCGGACCAACACAGGGAAAATATGTATTATTTGTTACAGTGTGTATCACTTTAAAATAAATGCTATATTTTTTTTTACATCACTCATAAATATACATATATATACTAGTGCTGAAGGCTTAAACAAAACCCTTGTATATTACTGATATTTTAGAGCCTTAGTACCACTAGTCTACTGAGGCTCTAAACATAACAGTAATATATAAAATTGAGGACTCGTACCATCCTTTTGGGGATTCACATCCATTCTCACAATTTATCTCAAAAATACAGTTTTGATTGTACGAAACATAGGGTTGTCACAGGTCAACTGAACTGTTTTTTTAAATTATGATTTACTCAAGTATAGACTTGTTGATCATGTTTATTTATAATTGCCAAAAAGGTTCGTAGGTTATCTTAAAGTCACGGTCTTCTGAGTGTAAATATAGTTTTTATTGTTGATTTCCGCTAAATTCCCATAAATCAAAAAAGATCTCGGCTTCGATTCTCGGGTTGAGTATCTACTTGTTCTTATAAGTTCTTTCAGTTTGTCTAAAAAATATAACGTCTGATATTGGATTTGTGTCCGGTATGGCGATGAAGTTGCTTCTAGGGAACCTGCCTTTTGGGGATATGAGCATGACTTTATTTTATTTTGCTTATTCTGAGAGTCGGTGCTGAAAGAACAAAAAAGCTACATAGCTACATAGTAGACAACACAGCACTCAGCATATCAGGGTCAAATTACACGTAAAAAAATAGGTAATTTTTTATAGAAAAGACAATATCATCGACAAAATTTCAAAACAAAATTTGTGCACCTAATTGTTTTTATATTATGTATAACTTTGAATTTACATAAGTCATATTAAAGAAATGTGTACTCAAATATTAAGTACATTTGCACAACCTGAAAACCGTGTCGTCTTCCGGTTCGGAGGGTAGGGTAGTCGTTATACTTGCACATAAGGTCTAACAGCCTATAGGCCACGGTTGTCTCATACCATCAGGAGAGCCGTGTGCCTGTTCGCTGTCCTATCCCATAAAAAAACAAATACCTGACCCCAGATTAAACTTCTATCTCGAAACTATGTGGTCGAGTTGAGACGGTGTCCAACTTTAACACAGATTTGATTTTGTCCTGAAATGGCGATGGACTGGTCACCTGTTACATTATGATACCTAATATTGTCGGCTCATCATCTGTGTATAGGCCTCTGCCAATTCTTTCAGGGATATTTCTTATCTCATTCTGAAAGGACCGGCTACCCGACCTTCATAAGGTTGCCTTGTTTTGACTTTTTCTACTCCATTAAACTGGCCAATCTAAAGTGACTTAGCAATTCTAACCAGGATAGGTATTTGTTTGTAGTGACAACCCTGATTTTCCTCGGACACTCAATTCAATAACGTATTTATCCAAAGGCGAAGCTGCGAATGATGGCGAACGTCCGGACGGCAGTAAACTGAATTGGTTGATGTCTCCATTTGGTTAGAAAATCTATTTTTAGTTCGAACGTATGACGCAGTGCAATTTGTTTATATCTCGTGTCTTTGTTTTCTATGTTATTTTATTAGAAAACTGTATATATAAAAGAAAACCGTGTTAGTTACACTATTTATAACTTAAGAAAAGCTGAACCGATTGGGCTAAAAATTGGCGGATAAATAGCTTAGAATCATGAGACCGACATAGGATTCGTTTTATCTCTTCTGTTCTACGTTTTTTCTTGTGTTTCACTCCGTTATATTCTCTTGAGAGCTTCGGTGGCCTAGCGGTACGCGCGTCGGATTTCCATTCGGGTAGTACAAGTTCGAACCCCGTC
>DVZL01003401.1:0-14032 GCA_018236625.1 Lasaia peninsularis
ATTCGGGGCAGGTTATTGTTTAGGAGTGTAATATCCAGAAAGTATAGCTTCATGGTTACCATTCTGTACATGACTCATCAGGAATTTTACACTGATAAGGGGGTGTACACACAGCTGACGCGTATTTTAAACCCCTGGTCCCTGCTAAAATATCGTTTGCGTTGAAACGAAGATGTTCTATCCTCGCAATGTATTATTTACTCTTATAACGAGTTATTTACTTCTTTTTAACAATGACTTTATTTTTTCTATTTGGCTTGTGTCAAACGGCAATATATTGCTAGCCAACTCTCTATTGTAGTCACAAATTTGCTAGATTTACAATTAGCCCTAGCATAGTTATAAATGATGGGTTGACTATAGGAAGAATAAGATTAGTTTGTGTTTTTCTTAATAATACGAAAGGAACTTTTTCTCATTAATAGTACTTGGCACTAGAAATTCAACTGACTTTGGACTGAAATAGAGATTTATCAATTTTTTTTATCTGTATTCGTATACCACATACCTGCATATAATTATAGTTGACCTGCTAATATGCTCCAGTGTTAGAAACCAAAGCAACGAATTTTTAGTATTAAGTTAGGGCACTAACTATAAATACCATTGGATGTTAAAAAAATGACCCCACACATATATTTTTGGTGTTTTAGCACTGGATCTTAGTTATATATATTTGGATAGAATTGTATTTTAAGAAACGGATTTTCCATATGCAATTGCACAAAACAGGTTGTTTATATTCGTAGGCTGTTTGGATGACGAAATGTTGGTCTTTGCCGAATTAGCCGGCTCTATTTCTTAAAAAAAAACGATAGTTTAATGTCATTTTTTCCGCCAGAAATCTTGTCAACATAAAATGAGGCGATCTTTGGAATTCGTATTCCTCGAATAGTTTTATGGATTGAAGTATGGAATATAATTAGGTTAAAAATGAATGACTACACTATCGGAAGATTTAGAGAAATATCCGGGGATTTATTGTTGGTTAAATAAAATTGTTGAATTAGGTGTGCCTATCATTGAAAATGTACTTAATATAAAAAGCAATTGCATTAGCGTTTTAAACATTTTAATATTTTTTGTACGCCTTCGCTAGTTAATGCGCTATTATTCTAAATAATTGTATTTTTATATAAATTAAAATGCAATAAATATTTCGTTGTTTTATTTATGTAACCATATTTTCTATATTATTGACTTAAATTTTAAAGAATTTATTACGAAAAACTTATATTTATTTAATTTGTAAAAAGCCTCTGTAGTGAATAACGGTACGGCTGTCGCCTGTTAAGACCGTTAATTCAATTTTCAATCAATTCGTTCAATTCCCAGGCCGGGCAACTTTTTCTTAAATATTTACCTATCTGATTATTCTGAGTAAGGATTAAGTACATTGCCCGGGATTGGAATGTGCCTGAAGAGGCAATTGGCTTGTCACATATAACATCATGGGCCCTAGTATCTTGGTTAGTCGTGTGTGTTCTAATATATCTACTGGACTTAAGAGTCGTGGATATACTAGCACACCTTTGCCTACCTCTTCGGGGATAATAAGCGTTAAGGTACTTTATTTCGTAAAAAGAAAAAGGATCGAAATAATGTTCCCGCGCGTCAAGTTGGTGTGAAAAAAGGCGAAGTGAAGGTAGTCGTTCAAAGGTGAAATTTATAATCAAATTTGTAAGATTTGGCACTGGGGTGTTTCAGATTCGTTATGATAAAGGTACTAACTGGAGAATACTCATAATAACGACCATAATCCTCTATATAAAAAATCTCATTCACTTAGGGCTGGCTATCTCATTCTCACAAGGCCGGCCTGTTTTGATTTGGTTTACTTCACAAAACTGGCGGAAAAGTAGACACAGTCTAGAGAGTTAGCAATACTATTTATTGAGGACAGGTTATGTGTGATCTCCAGATACTACCTTAGCGTCATGTTCAAACCAAAGGTGAAAACAGTGCTTTATTTATGGCCAGGCTTCTGCTTTGTGTAGGAGTTAAATATTTCCTCTCCTCACAAGGTTTAGACATTATCCTCAATATCTTTGCAGCTAATTTGACACCAAATTATTATAAAAAAAACACCGCAACTCTCTAATTTGTGGTATCATTATAAAAACTCATCAGTATATCGGCAAGTACTTTAATAGAGCATGGTCGTATTAAAAATATATCTGTATCTATAGAGTTGAACTGACATTATTGCTGTCGAAATGGCCTACTCAAATTTTGCATCATTACTTACAAAACTATTATAAATAAAAATGGGTTTTCATGCCATAACATTCCAGTATATTTCCCATGTGTCTATACTTTAATTAAAATTACACGTAAGTAATTAAGCTCCCTTTTTATTTTGCTTTTGTATCTGTTTTTATATTTTTTTTATTTTTGTAGTACGGGGTAAAACGTTGTATTTTAGGATTCCCAATGGAACTTAACTTTTTATATCGGAGTTTTTCCAAAGGTATATATTGTGATTACCTTTTCTTTCAAATAACCTGCAATGAGTAATAGTAAATACCCAAATGTTTTTTTTGTTGCTTTTTAAAAATCAATGTTAGTGGGGGTAAAATGGTGGAAAGATGGTCATTCCACAAGCTAGAGCTAAGAGGTTCGCCTCTTTATTTATTTGTTTTGCCAAAGATTATAACTGTCTGCCTAAAGCATTGTATCCGGAGAAATACAACTTAGCTGCCTTTAAAGCAAGAGTGCAAAAGCTTCATCTGGGCTAGTACATTACCATCTGCATAATCACTCCATCAGCCGAATTGAAAAAAAAAGTGAGTCAGCCGTCTCTATGACAATAAGATAGACGTCTTATATTAGCTTCATGATCAAACCAACCAGTGAATGGTGTAATTGACTTGAGTTCAAACTTTAAATGATGCAGAATTTTAAGTTATTGAAAATTACCAACCTAAAGTTTTTCTAATTTAATTTGCCAGTCATACAATATGGAGAGCGGGGGAAGCGGTAAACAATCTAGGCTTTTGGGCAGACTAATAGGCAAGCTTCGCGGTGAACATCGCTATACCACCTTGGACAAGAATCTATCTTTTTCTTCTACAGGGTAAGGCTTGATATGTTGAACATGTGCTAAGAGTCTAAGCTAGGGAACCCAGAACCAAACTTATGTTAAGAATACTTTGACAAAATGACGCTTGAAATATCTGCTAATAAATAAATTGAGAAACATTTTGTGTCATTTCTTTTATCGCGTCTGGTCGAGTGTAGTCGGTGTCCGACTTTGGCGTACGACGTCCTGGATTCAATTACCGTGTTTATTCAGCCTATTCTATAAGTTTTTCAGTTTTATCTCAAAAATATAACGCCTAGGATTGAATATTAAAGTACCTAAAAAACCTAATAAAGTATCCATCTCTTCCTACCCTTTCGCATGTGGTGTGACGATTTTTTTTATTGCAGTTTGAGTGAGAGCATCGGCTGTGGGAGCTCATACGAAGACGAAGAAGTTGAGGCCCCATCTCAACCTAGTGGTTCCAGTGTTCCACTAGACCATGTTCAATTGGCTGCTAATATTGATATGAGGTTTTACGATTTTTTACAATAGTAAAGCCAACTAGCAAATGTATTGATATATTTAAAATTTACACATCGCCTATCGAAATATTAATTTTAATGATACCAACTTCAGGCTATCATAATAATTCATAATAGGTAGATCTAGCTCGATTTACACAGTTGTCTTAGTAGCTGTATAACTAAGATTATTCCATAGAATCGAAACGTACGTTGAAAGTGAATTGTGTGTCGTGCTTGATCAAGTCGCAAATTATGCCATAAAACACAGTAGGTAGTAAGTACCTACTGTGTTTTTTTGGCAATATTTTTGTTTAAGATTATTCCACCAGTAGCTAGCTAATTTGATAATGTATATCCAGTTAAAAAAAACACAAGCTACATTTTTCTAAGGTATAGCGGCCAGTACTTAACCCCAGAGCAATTGCCGGAGTTCTGCAAACAGCTACATCACCTTGTCGAGGTCATACGAAATATTCAGTCTTATGCTAAAGTCACTGGAGAGTATCCGAGGTAAGGCGATAATGTACTCTATTGGTCTATATTGTTTTGGTTTGCTACCTGAGGGCATTTATAGAGTTCATTTTGATAATTCTTATTTTATATGTATCTCATGAACCTTGATAGCTCTAGAATGATCAAAATTTCAAATACTAAAAACGGAATACATTAAACGTGATTTATTGTCGGTTTCACTGATAGCATTGACTCGATTGATTCTAGAAGACCTGACGAAAATTCATAGTTTAATCGCTCCCCGTGGTTTGAACGAATAAAATTGCTATTTTCTTTTAATGGAAGCTGCAACTGTGACATAACCAATTTTAATCGAGACAAAGTTGCATGTAACTCACCACCAGGAAAGCTATCTGCATATTCCGCAAAAATATTCCTCTCGTCTTTTTATGTAGGTGCATCTTGTTTTCTTGGTGATAATATAGGAGTAGGACTAAGAGGTTCGCCTCATCTTACATGATTCGCACTGCTAAAGATTGAAACTGTTTACCTAAAGCAGTGTTTCCGGAATAATAAAACTTTGCTGCCTTTAAACTAAGAGTGAATAGTTTTTTTTTAGCTTAGTACATTAACATCTTTGACCCATCCATCGGATGTGCTGTGGGTCATTGTGCTTAGCCTTCATATGTAAAAAAAATTATGATATAATAATTCTGAGCAGTGAGTTGGAACGTCGTTTGGAACGCGAAGCCAGAGAAGTTGCAGCTTTGGCGGCGGAAGCGAGAAACGCGCAAGAGGTGACCGCTAGGGCGAAGCTCCAACGACAAGCGCTGAAGGCTCAACGGGCGCATCTCACATCACAACTCTCTCGACTTAGGGAATCCGGTAAGTACTGTGATGTAATAAGAGATTGAGAAAAAAAGAGAGGAACCGTACCTAAGTTGTTATCTTGTTTCTAGTAGGCTAGGTGTTAGTGATAACCGAACAAATAGGTACCATACCAAACAAGATAATAATCAAATTTTTTACCAGAAAATATTTTTACGCCCATATCCCTGAAGGGGTGTACAGAGGTTTTATTCACGATCAGACGATATTTGGTCCCACGATTTGACAAATGGCAATTCCGTCGCCACGTTATCATTTTCATTTAACCTGAAAAAAGCCATAGCACATGTTGTCCTATGAGGGAACTGAATCTGGAACCTTGTACGGCAAAATGGACACCGACTACGCTGGACTACAGGGGAAAATCACTAAAAAAATAAAGAGGATTTTTACTAAAAAAAGAAGCAATATGACAGTGTTTAAGAGCGCTGATTAACATAAACTGAAATGTCAGCATTGCTGAAGGAAGCCAGCAAATACGTTTATGGGATTATAATGGCTTAATACATCCTTTTCTTATTTTTGCGTTTTTTGTTGTTTTAAGATTCTATATTCTGCTTCTAAAATACTTACGGGCCTAAATATTACGAGCCAAAACACTTGCAACAAAATCAGTTTTGCAGGTCGTGTATTAAACTTGTAACCTATGCATTTTTTTGCAACTTGAAGGTCACTTTTATTATTATTATCTAATCGGTTTTATACAAGCGGTTTAGCGAAAAAAAACAGCTGCGGAATTAGATTAACACAGAATATAGTGTCACATTCAACTTTTCTTCTATGAAGAGGTTCGTGAGTTGGAGTCTTCGGTGAGATTGTCAGACCGGAAGCTGTATAAAAACTGGGAGTCATTGAAGGATGCTGCTGACCCCGCCTCTTTTGAACCTCTCCTGGAAGAAATACGCGTACGTAATCATACAATGATCAAACTTGTTTAATAACAAAGAGTTTCCTATATATGTATAAAAACCTACACTACGTTTTCAACTCAAGGCTGAGCTGAGGTTACTCGTATTATAAAACAGTGGCGAGCACTGACATGGTGGCAGGAAAAGGTTACGCGGATTACCGCCCATTGTATTAACCAATCTGCGAGATTTATATAAGTAGCAAGTAAATTTGGCAACGGGCGTTTAACATCCCAATACCGTGTTAGTAACACTGACTGTTAATTTCAGTCATCACGTAATTATTCTGCTTTCGTTTGCCTCCCCGTAACAAAATACGGGTTGATTTTCATTTTACGACCTTCATCATGCTATATCTTATCTTCCATGAAGAAGTAATATATTTGGTTTTTTTCCAAGAATGTTCTCTGATCGTATTGCGATGATCCATCGGTAATTTGTATATTTGATTGTACAGAATAAACAAATAGCTCTGGATTGTCTAGTCCGCCTAATCGAAGGTCGTCGCGCGCAGATCACTAAAGCACCAGCACCACATCCTCTGCCCCCGCCGATGCGTGATGACGATGAGGGTAAGATTTAAATACTTTGCCGTGTGTGCAAGTCGACTGGTTAGCCTATCCTTCAGCGGGGAATACGACAACCCGAACTGCGAGCTGTGACGTTTGGCAGCAGGATTAGGGCGAAAAAAAATTATTATAACCCATTACATATAAAAGGCAAGAATTATTGGATAGTGTATCGAAACACAGACCAAACCCTTGGGAAAGAAACTTCAAATTTCGTCCTTTTTTTATTTACTAATTTGTTGCTTACCCGGTGGTTTTCACAACTTCACCGAACTTTGTGGGCGAGCAGAGTGCTCATCCCGAGAAACTATTATTTAAATGGGTGGGTCTACAGCGCCAACACCAGAGGCTGTCTCCCTCCAGCCTCTGGTGTTGAGACGTCGTCGTCTCCAGAGGGAGGAAAAAATTTCGTACACGTATTTCTTATAATATACCTAAGCATCCAGTAAGGAAAGATTTTTAAAAACTCAACCGCCAGGAAGGTGAAATTAGGAAAGAATATTTTATGTACTAAACATCTACTAGAATCAAATAACTGAAATACACGTTTAACAACGTTTACTTTCTTTTATAATTTAAGACGACTCGGAAAATTACTGAAAGTAATGTTCTCAAGTAATTTTCTGAGTCATTGACTGTAATAGTGGAATATTACTAGCGGGCGATGGGGTCTTCACATATCAACGTCGAATGTTTATCTTCCGATACAATATAAACTTAATGATATATAGATAACTTCCTCCGCACGAATGTGAGCCGTAATCGTCATGACTCACGCCGCGCCAATAAACGAAGACGGAAGGAGATGGTCCGAGAGCCGCGCTCTGTACCACTCTCTAGTGAATCCAGCAGACATGAAACCCAACAAGTGAGTGTATAGATTATATAACCTTTTAATCCCCTCCCCAACAACTATAACACAGCACCAAGTCGAGGATCTACCTCCCGGGTGAAAGTCACCATAATCCCACCCAGCTAATTATTATTGAGTTCTCGAGCTGAGCACTCTACTCTCCCAGAAAGTTTGGTATACTTATATAGTCCACGCGGTTAGCAACAATTTGTTCAAAAAGATTCAATCTTTTATGATAGAGAAGCAAAAAAAGATAGATTTCTTGACATAAGAAATACGTTTAAAAGGATAAAAAAACCATTGTATTTATGCAGTGTTGCCATATTGAGATCGGGACTCTGCTTATTTGCAAGCTTTACCCTCCGGTTCCGAAGATGATTTTTTTATTACGAGTCTTCTTATAGTAAGAGCTAACTGTGGCCTACAGACACCATACATGTCTTAAGTACGCCACTGTCCGTAGTCAGGCTGTTATACCCTATGTGCAAGTCTACAGACTACCCTCCCCTCTGGACTGCAATATGATGTCATTATGGCGGTAGGAATAGGTAAGGCGGTGGATCCCAACCCAGCCACCACTCACTTATAGTTGGAATATTACCAAGTCTTTGCTGCAACAATTAGGCAATATTCTTTAATTAATACGCTCTTACTTCATTTATAATAATATCACCGAGAGAAGTATTGAAAAAGCTGTTTAGCACCAAATACCTTAAAGTGAGTGCTCCATCCTTCCTGTATATATCTGCAGATAACTCTATACATATCGGGCGGACAGTGCCCGTCCCGGGGCCGGGCGGGGAGCGCGGGGGCGGGTGGGGTGCTGGAGCTACCCCGGGCCAGCGTCCGCGATATACTGTTCTTTGCCACTTGAAGTTGTACCATTCTTTTCTTTAACACTTGATATTGTACCAATGTACCATACTGCTGACAGCATTAAATATTACACCATACGATTGTTTATACAACTTGATAATATACAATAATATGTACTGCATGGTGTTTTTTTGTAATATTTATGCAGACATGTTTATCCCGAAATATTAATTTCGGATATCTGTATAAATAAAAATGGATCGCTAAATTTGTTGCCTAACGCAAAACTCGAGAACGGCTGAACCTGATTTCGTTAATTCTTTTTTTATAATTCCTTGAAGTAAGAGGATTTTTTTATTGGATAAGACAGCGAACAGGCACACGGGTTTCCTGATGGTAAGAGACTACCGTGGCCTATAGACACCATAGATGTTGTGGGTGCGCTATTGCCCTGTGGTCGGGCTGTTAGACAGTATGTGCAACTACCCTCCGGACCGGAACACGACAATGTCATTATGGTGGCAAGAACCCAAGCGAGTTGTGACACAGCACTCTACCACCAGTGGTCATATTGGATGTGACTTAGTTAACCTGTGCTCGCCTCATACGAGCTGCTTGGCAGTGAGGCAGAAAATACTAATGCGTCAAACTTTCAGGGGTGGTAAAAAAACTGAAATGTGTTTTATTTTTAATTAAATGCTTTACTTAAAATGGTGTTTATGCTTAACCATAAATCACAGTTTAAAAAAAACAACTGACATTTCTTCATTGTAGGGGGAAATTTTACATTTCAGTTTATGCCTTTTGGGGTTCCACCGGTATTTCTTTTTCGGCGTCTACACTGGGATTCGCAGAAGCATTCGTCCATAAAATGTCAGACTGCGTAGATTTGACCTGTAATGAAAAACAATTTATTTATGGCGTCATCAATATTACCTAGTATTTAAACCCCCGTGCTAACATAAAATCTGTACAAATAAATAAAACTGAAGTATCTGTTAGTAAAATTAAAATATCAGCTTTTTAATGAATGCATAGGTATATTGTGTATATGCATTCATTAAATATATGCCACACACGGTACATATGTCAAAATAACATTTTTTAGAATTTTTGTCTCAATTTGTCCCGGCTAAACTCTGGAATTAGATCGATTTTTACGGGACTTTCACTGGTCGACTGCTATTGTAATAAAAATTAACTTAGGCTACTTTATATAAATTCAAACGCTGATGAAGTCGCGGGCACAGCTAGTGTATGAATATTTTCAATCGAATTGGGAAACAAATAAGACTTTCGTTCTGTATTGCGACGTGTTAGAGCAATAATATTACAATAATGTCTAAGGTAAGCCTTTATTGTGAAAAGAAAAGCATTTTTCCCTTCGACACAATGAAATATTACTCAAATTCGTCTTGTTAAGGTTCTAAACGCCTGAATAGTTATTTATTAGTTTAAATTTATTATAGTTTATTTTCTTGATTAACTTACACAGCTATACAAAATGTTGGTTTTTGATCTAAATATTATAGGTATACTGGTGGTAGAGTGCTTTGCAGCAACTCGCCCGGGTAGGGATCCACCGCCTTACCTGTTCCTACCGCAATAATGACAATGTCGTGTTCCGGTCCGGAGGGTAGGGTAGCCGGTAGACTTACACACCAGGCCTAACACTCCGGTCACAGGACAGCGACGCACCTACAACATCTATGGTGTCTATAGGCCAGGGTTGTCTCTTACCATCAGGAGAGCCGTGTGCTTTTTTGCTTCCTTATTCCATAAAAACACGATTCCCACATTTTCGGCATATTCCTACAGTCGCAGACTGCGGAGAAAACTAAAATGGTTATATTGTACCAGTAGTGGTGATACCATGGGGCTGGTTTGTTATCTCTCTTAAGTCATTGAATTAGCTACCATTCCCTCTACAACGAAACAGAAAGTGGCGAGAACTAACGTGGAGGGTGAGCCAATGGTTTAACAATCTTATAAAGCACTTGCTTTGCATTCCTTATTAGCTATAGTTTGCGATTTCGTCCACGTGAATTATTATAGGTGGTAAAAAGTAGCCTTTGTATTAAAGTAATGTACTATGTGTACGTACATGTAATGCAGCTATATCAATGTATTCCTACCCGGAAATTATCACATAATACATACGATAACAGTTCCCTGTTATCTTATGTACTATGTGATAATGCAATCCGGTCAAACATAGGAATTATAATTAGTACCTGCCCATATCTCCAGACATAGGTAGACTTACACTAAAAGTTATCCAGGGAAAAAAATATTTTTCGAATTTTTTTTCCAAGATTTTTGTCTGTTTGATCCCGCTAATTTCTGTAATGGATGGATCGATTTTAATGAGATTTTTACTGGCAGACAGCTGATGTAATAAGGAGTAGTTTAGGCTACTTTTATTTAGTTAAATTCGATCGGAGGAAGTCGCGGGCACAGCTAGTTTATTATATGACAGTGTATTTGGTTTTTGAAGATATCAAAGAAAAAAATATTTACCTCAACTGCTGGTAGAGCTGTGCTAGGGTCAGCTGCAACGTCTTTGTCATTCTTACTTTCTTCTTCTGGCATTGGCGCTGAATCGCAAAACTAGAACAATAACGTAGAATAACATATATGTATATTAATACGAAAAACAAAAATTATTACCCATTTTACATCGCTCATGTGGGAATACAGTTTAGAAATTAAAAATGGTTAAAGTTTGATCAATTTTAATCATAAAAATGCATAAAAAGAAAGAGTTTTTAACTGTTCAAGGCCAATCTGAAGTTAGGATGCTTAGTCTCTTATATAAATATAGCAGCTTCCATAACCTAACCGAAATACAACAAAGTGAGTACTGACGTTATACTATAGGTATGTGTTATATAATTCCTCAATCTAAATAACTAGGTTATTACACCAGTTGTCGGCGGGGTGGCTACATTTTAAAGGGAGGATTAGAATACCTGAATCGCCACACAGACCACCACAGTAACAACCACTAACACTTTCATTCTGCGAAACATTGAATATGCCGCAGTTACTGAATACGTACTAATGTTATCTTCTGTCGACGATAATTTATAACCGCTGGATGGAAACAAAAGCTATGGAATCAAAATAACGCATATTTAGTCAATAATACAATTTGTTTATAAAACAATAGCGCAGTCCACAGAATAACTGAAAAAGTATACCTCTATTGAATAGGGTTGTCGACGCTGAGAAAACGCTTTGATATTACAAGTAAAAACTTATTTATTACAAGCTTTTGTTTAAAGGCACTAAAACACAATACAAATTTTATTTGAAACTAATTACTATCAACTTACAATGTCACTACATAATATATAAAAAAACTTGTCACCAGATTTACTTAAGTAAAATATAATCTAGTGAACTAGATTGTTCCGTTTTTTTAATATAAGTAGGTAAGTCACGTTTTTAGAATTCCTTACCTGAAGGGTAAAAACGGGATCCTATTTCTAAGACTTCTGTCCATTTGTCTGTCTGTCTATCACCAGGCTATCTCATGTTGGTAGCTGGAAAATTGAATTTTTCACAGATGATGTATTTCTTTTACTATTACTAAAACAGAACAAAATAAAGATTTGAACGAGGCCCCCATAAACGTGATTTCTTTGCCGTTAATATAGATAGTGCTATGGAACCAATCGTGCGCTACTCCGACTTGCACTTAGCTAGTTCATATTTGTGTTTCTGCATTTTGAGTTGAGATTTGAATAGCTAAATTTTCTTATGTCGTTAATTATTATAATTTAGCTACTTACTTATCCTCTTACATTAATTTGATATATAAATAAAGTAATTATTTTAATAAATTATGTACACAAACTATCTACAATAAAAAATAGTATTGCTTTTTGAACGGATAAATGCTGTCACTTATGTCAAAGTCAAAATTTGAAATGTTGGCTGTAGGCAATTTTCGTTTTTGGCATTTGAAGTTCACGTTTGTTTGACGTCGTCATTCGTCACCTAGTTGCTCGATTTCGTTTGGCAGATGCGAAAGTTTCTGATCAATCGAAAAAATTAAATTACAAGTAAGGTTAAATGCATAAAAAGTGTGTATGATATTTTAGGCTTCAAAGAATTGTGTAGTGCAAATTAAAAATAGAAGTTTAGTCAAAAATGGCATCTAGAGGTGGTGTTATGGTTACGGGAACGAATGGAGCAGATTTTGAACATAGGGAAAAAATAGCAGCACATTATCAAATAAGGTGAGCAGGGAACCTATTTTTATATATGTTTAAACGTTAATATAAGACGTGCCGAGTGAAAATGTCACACAAAGTTAAATTGTCAAGTTCCTGTTCTAATTATTTTTAGACGAAAGCAAATTGATCTTGAACCGATTCGCGCCATTAATTTGAATACCTTTCAATATCTTCCAATATAATTTATTAGTTTAAATGGTAAATAATATACCCTGGACATCTAGCATTATTGTTTTGATACCTTATGACAATAACAATGTTAGAATTACCGTTTTCAGTTTGAATTTATCGAGGAATATACAAATAAATCTATTTTTAACAGATCTGATTGGTGCATAAAAAATGAAAAATAATAGATAACAGAAGCGTAATCATGAACCAATATATAAAGTTAAATATTGTGTCTTAAATATTTCAGAATTTCTTTTATGATATATTTACTATCAAAATAGTATTATGCTGACCAAAAGTTAGCATTATTTTTTTCTCAATAGCATATTTGGGAAATACTGGTCATCAAAATATTTGTGATTATTGATATTATATTTATGTTTTTGTTGAATGTTTGTTTACTTTCTATTTTCAGTGCTTTGAATAAGTCACGTCTCAAGTACTGTGTATTTTTTCATCACATACTCTTTCTTGTGATGTTGGCAAAACTTTCTGCAGATATTTTGGATAAACTTGATATATTTATACTAGAAATTGAAGAATTACAAATACCTCAGGTAAATGTTAAGCTTTATTATTACATTAATTTTGACTCACAGCATTCTGTAGACTGTTCGAGAAAGAGCTCAGTTTTTTAAAAAAAAAGCAGCATAATGATTGTATACTTCTGGTATTGCAGCTGCTTGGGGGTGGTAGTATTAACTAAATCACCTGCTGCTTTGCCTCCATTTCTATATATCTAGTAATGAACAATAATGAATAGATAAGGTGGTTATAGTTGCTCAGCTTGATTACACTACCCTACTACAAGGGGGCATGTTGGAAGTGATCCAGTTGATCTATACTCACCTCTTACGAGCTGCCAGAAAGAGAGTCAGATCTATTCTCACAGGGGATCTGAACCAATATGGGGAAGTTAATAATGTTATAAATAGTAATGTGAAGTTAATAATGCGCACATCTCGGAGAGATTAATTGCTTTCACTTGATCCTAAATAATATTATCCCTTAGTATTGAAAATATGTAAAGAAACAATTCAGTCCCTATCACATTAAAATCAGTGTATAGGTAATTTTGTTCTGGCTTCTTTCATACAAGAGGTTTATTATTCCAGCCTCACATTGTAAATAACTTTATAATTATTATTAACATTGATGTTTTTGGCTTAATTACCTCTGTGGTTGAGCATATTCAGTGTTTGAATTTGAGACAAAAAGTCTCAGGTTCATTCCCTGGGTAAGGGCACTTGTTCTTATGTATCTGGAAAAAGAGAATGAACCTGAGATTAGATAAGTTTACGATAGAACTCTTACTACCCTTTCGGGGTTACAGGTGTGATGATATATATTTGGTTTTTTCATCCCGTAATACGTACACTAACACCACTGACCATCCTCAAGTCTTTGGTTTTATACCCAACAGGGGCAGGCATTTGTTTGAGGAACCCTATGGAATTCTATGAATACTTATTCCATATTTAGTTAAATATTTCTATGTAATTTTGACTAACATCATGATCAAAAAGCATATTATAATATAAACACTTCGAGGTTAGATGAATATGTATGTTTAGAAGGACT
>DVZL01003402.1:0-14031 GCA_018236625.1 Lasaia peninsularis
AATTGTTTTGATCATCACTACTAGATGGCGCCACTTAATTTAGACCTAGTGATTTTCTTCTAAGAGACCCTAGCATGGTTAAACATTAATCATTATTCCTTGTTCGGTCGCATAAATATTTGAGGAACTTCTATTATATTTGAGGGATGCATAAATGTCAATCATACAGTATTTGACAGTATGGACAACAAATGTTTGACATGTACTTATTATTAGTTGAAAATGATTAATTTTTCATAATTGTTTATTGATAGAGTTTTCATTATTTTTAAGATATTCGGGGCAAAGACAAATCCAACTAATCAAAAATCATGAAAATCGTCCAGCAGATCTCTAGTTATAAGTGTTGTTACAAATATATAATAAGATAAGAAGATTATAAAAACATATTTTAATAAAATTGTTTCGATAGAATTTTTTATTTATTAGTCTATGACGTTATATTTTTCGTAATTTGTTATTAACTTTTGTTAGCATTTTTTGTATGTTTTTTTTATCTCTTTACAATTGAGATAGTATATTGTAGCCTTATCAGTAATAGTAATTTACGTAATGGTGATTAAAGTAATTATGAAACGTAAGTAAACAGATAATAAAAAAAGAGGTATATGAAGTCCTGTTTGTAACAATAAAACAGATTATATACCTTTGCCCACAATGTACATGCTGAGATCTTATCGCTTTATCTAACCTCTAAGGACCAACAAAACGTTTCTTGTACTACGTATTCCTGGATTATTTCGTCCTTTAGTTAACAATTTAGATTATCTGTGGAAGCTGTTTGCGAAAACACAAATATATACGAACCCTTGAAAGAGTATAACTAATAAAAATCAAGTAATTTTTTACCGCATTCAAAGTAGAGTGACTCGAATCGTCTATGAGCTGGCACGTTCCGATCGGCTTGACCCTTTGTAGTTGCGAACACTAAGCTGTCCAATATCACTAACGAGTATTGGATAGCTCAATTTTTTAATTTTTTGTTCAGATATCAGATCACCTCTGAAGTGTGACATATTTTACGAAACAAGAATCATCAAAATCCATATGGAATTGACAAAGTAGTTGTAGAAAAAAACATACAAAAAACCGGCCAAGTGCGAGTCGAACGGACGCACGAAAGAATACCATTATGTATAATCATAAATAATAAATAAATAAAAACGCTAAATTTTAAATTATGTATTTATGCCGGCGATCTCTAAAGGCTCTAACGATTTCGCTGAAATTTGGTACCAAGGGATTTTGTGGGATAGAAAAATAATCTAGATAGGTCTTATGTCTAGTTAAAGATTAATCTAGACTATACAATTCTATTGGTAGCACTTGATGTAAAATGTTATCGACTCCGGTTTTGTAGACTTACCGTCAGATGGCAATTTAGGGATAAAACTCCACCGAGTGCAGCTCGGTCACCAGGTACTGTTTACAAAAGTGCGCTCGAAAAGTTTGCCTAATTAACATTACAGAAAGTCAGTAACTCGCAGCTTGTTAACATGAATTTCTATACTGAAAATAAAAATTTAAAATCCCAAAAATAATATCTAGGTTCTGACTATATATGATTTACCTGTTAATTTTTTTTATTTTTTTGTATATTTAAAATATTTTTTTGCGTGTTTTGATAAAGGTGAAGGTGAAATGTAATCTAATAAGTGATTAAGTGTAATAAGGAGTGCCTTACAAAGACTTTCTCCTTTCCTCAATAATAATAATGATCTCCCTACCAGACAGCTCGTGAGAGGCGAGCATAGGTTAATAAGGTCATAGCCAACAATACAACTGGTGATCGCGTTGTGCATCAACTCGCCCGGTTAGGGATTCACGGCCTACCTATTCTTATCATAATGAGATTGTCGCGTTCCGGTTCGGAGGGTAGGGTAGCCGGTAGACTGGCACATCGGGTCTAACACCCTGGCCACGGGACAATGTCGCGCTTACAACACCTACAGTGTATATAGGCCGCAGTAATCTCTTATCATCAAGAGAGCTCTGTGCTTGACCGCTGTCCGTCTATCTGTCTGTCACCAGGCTATATGTATCTCGTGAATTGTGATAGTTAAAATGTTTACAGTTGATGTTTTTCTATTGCTACCATAACAATAAGTACTAAAATATAATACAATAAATATACATAAATGGTGATCCCTTACAATGAACGTGAACGTTTTAGACAATGGTACGAAACCCTTCGTGCGCTAATCTGACTCGCGCTTAGTCTGTTTTTTATAACTTTCGTGTTCGGATACATTAAACAAAATTCCCATGTGATGTCTCCTTTAAGTGAAGTCGTGGTTACATTTGAAGATACATGCTTAGAATACATCAGCATTGCGTTGATTATTTTTTGACATTTCTGAGCAGTCCAAACCCGTGGTAAATTTAATTAAATGAACAGTCAAATATTTCTCTGACGTTGATAAGGGGATGAACTACAAGTGAAAATGGGGAATAATGTCAGCATAGACGGTACTCATATAATCTACTTTTATTTAAATGCGCTAAAAATAAATTACCCTATGAAAATTATATATATTGCTAGCGACCTGCCCCGGCTTCGCACGGGTCTACTATACATGTTATATACATACTTTCCTCTTGAATCACAGTATCTAATGAAAAAACCGCATCAAAATCCGTTGCTTGGTTTTAAAGATTTATGCATACATAGGCACAGACAGAGCAAGTGACTTTGTTTTATAAATGTAGTGATTCTCGCCACCATACAGTACAGGAGCTCGTTGTCACCAAGACTACTTGGCCTATTATAATCATTTTCTTAAATACTTAACTTATAATAAACGTAAATGTAGTCATCGTTATGAATACAATAAAATGCAAATAATTACAATAAATATATTAAAAACAAAAGACTTTTTGAAAATATAAAAAAACAAACTTGTCCTTCACTATCAACTCATAACGTCTGTAGGTATACAATTTATCCCTAATAATATTTTGTTTTAATATTTAAGTTTTATAGTCGGAAAAAAATCTGCCCTTTGAAAGTTATTTGTTTTATAAAAATAATTTTCACGCGGGTAAAGCCGCGGTCTATAAAAGCTTTTCTTGATGTTTAAATTATTTATATAGATCCAATTATTTTAAAAGTCCTAAACTAAGTGATTACGAGTACTAAAATCTTCGCATTCATCATAATGTAATAAGAGTGATTAACTCCGCCATAGTGTAGTAGCATAGCGAAAATACAAAACAAAAATACAGACAAAATAATAACTTTCTCCTTTTTGAAATCGGTTTGAAAATGTGTTTCATAAATATTCACTGACGAATATCCTTACATTTTGTTTGTAACTTTAGTAAAGTAAACCTTTTTAAGAATATTATTTACAGATCAATTCATTTTTCAATTACAAAGTTTGATTGAATTAAAAACTTTTAATAACCATACTTCATAATCAATCTTGATCATTTAGCTAAGTCAAACATTTAATTGCTAGAAGTTTTCCTAATTTTAGCACTTAATTGCCTAAATGATTGATATCTATAGAAATTGTAAATTTATATCCAAATACAAATCATTTATTAACGAGTAAGGTTTGGCTCTCGATTATTAATTATTGTCGATCAGATAGACAGTCGGTAAAGATTTTCAAGGTGATCCTTTCTCTGGTGGTTTTGTATGTTGCCTCTTCTTCCTGTTTGTTTTAAGATATACTCTACAAGTACACGCTATATATCGGATAAAATCTTTTTCTTAAATCTTATCTACTTTTATGATATAATTAAATTAAACAAGTTCAGGTCTTTCGTCATGAAATCGGAACACACAACCTCATCTATAACATTCAAGAAGATGAATAAATCCTGACAAAGAAATACTTTCAGAGCTTTAAATTTAGACTGCAATAAAATAAAATACATTTAACTGGTTGGTAGGCTAATGAGGCGCACAACTCTATCCCCAGGTTGGTCCCAGTTCTTTTGCTTTAAAGGAAAAAATCCGTCAAGCACGAGTGGGTTCGCGCACAAAGGGTTCCGTATTATAAATATCTTTTTCTATAAAAACGGCAAAAATTGACGTTTGCTGTATGAGAGCAATATAAAGGATATTTTATTCTGTTTTTAGTATTTGTTGTTATAGCAGCAACAGAAATACATCATCTGTGAAAATTTAAACTATCAAGCTATCACGGTTCATAAGATACAGCGTGGTGACAAACAGACAGACAGAAGTATAGACAGACAGACGGACAGGGGAGTCTTTAACGGAAGCCCATACGGTTCCGTTTTTTACCCTAAGGGTACGGATTCCTAAAAAAAGGCGAATTTAATTAGTTGCATTGAAATTTGACTTGTTGAAAAACTGATTATTACCTTTTAGGAGAACTGTTTATCTTTTTAAATTGTTTGTTGACATTCAATCGAATGATTAGCCATTATATTAATATTGAAATATTTTTTTGTGGTTTAAATTAGTTAATGAGTTGGAGAGTGATTCAGACTACATTTTAACCCGATATTGCGGGAAAGTTTCATTACTTTAGTTGTAGGTAAGCATTATTTAAAGAAACGGTCAAGTGTGAGGCGGACTTACGTGTGGAGAATTTCCTACCAAAAATGTATCTATGTAAATTTAACTGTTTTATAGGAGCAACATTGTATAAGTATTCATTTTATAGATACTATTTTAGTATTTGTTTCTATATAAAATTTCAAGTTTTAAACTATCACCGTTCTTTGTCTTATTTTAAAATATGCTGTTTTGGTATATGTACCTTGTATGCATCTAATAAAAAGCGGTTATTTTAATATTATATACAGACACTCCAATTTTGATTATTTGTATAGATATAGGCAAGTTGGTAAACAAAAATGTATGTACTAAGTGGACAAAATCAAAAACCTCTACTAACATTAAATAACAATTACGGAGAGTCCCTTTTGAGGTTTAACTTAAGCGGCTGAGTGCAGAAAAAAGGCAACACTCTGGAAATTCTTTAATCTGTTTTATTTAGGAGCTTTTGCCCCCTGGGTATATCAGACCCATTTAATACTTAACCTCAGAAATAACATTTGTGAGTTTAGCCAAGTTTAGGATTATATTTTTACATGTATGTATGTCTATTTAAATGTATATACTGTTAAGCAATTGATAAATTCATCATGGGTATTAAAAGTTATTCAGTAAGTTTTAGTTTTTAATACGCTTTTATTAGCTTGGGTTGTACGTATGTATGTATGTATATATGTAGCGACATCTTAGAACTTGATTTTCGTGGGGTTCCAGCAGACGGATTGTTTGAGCTCATTTCTTCGGGACATGCTTTGTATTAAATTTATTCTTTTATCTATATACGTATTTACACTCATAACACAAGCAAATAACTGGCTTCCTTTGGGGCGAGGTAAATTTTCGTAATTTTAATGTATTTATTTTAAATACTTGACAAAATGAGAAAAACTATTTTCTTTAAATTTCTGTAAATAGTAATGCAAATAAATAATTTCTTCATACATTACGGTGAAATTTGTGTTACAGCAGCGAGGGGTATTTATTTAATTTTGCAAACATATTATCAGGTCATTTCAGAACATTACATACATTTGCGCAGATAAGCGTCAGTTTTTCGTGTACTATTCCTATTTTGTCCAGTTATCACATCACTAGTCTGAATTACTTTGTAGCATTGGTAGAATTTGATAGTATAATAACTTTTCCGTAATTGCCTCGTTTCACGGATAAGTTTTGGTTAGGTTACGTTCGAAAAAAATCACTTTAACCAAGGTCCCTGGTCTGCTAAATTACTATTTAGCCTAATTTTTATTACTTCGACTTCTAAATCAGATTGTACGAAAAAAATATCAACTCATAAGACAATGGATAAGCACTCAGCTCACCCGATGGTAAGAGACAACCGTGGCCTATAGACACCATACATGCTAGTCCATCCACGTAATATAGACACCATGCATCCAGTGGACGGGGTGTTAGGCCTGACGTCGAAGTCTACCGGCTACTATACCCTGTGGACCGGAATACGATAATGTCATTATGGTGGTAGGAATAGGCTCCTACCATTAGTATGTAGTATTTAATTGAAGAATTTCTTTCTTTGTGGTTAAAACCGTGAAACTACTTAATCGATTTTGAAGAATTTGTTATTTTTATTTTATTAACTTTATTTAAAATATTTAATACTTAGAACAAATAAAAAAAAAGTACGAACATCGCACAAACGAAGACGAGCGTAAACAAAGGAACAAAAATAATGAATAACTATCCTAGGGCAGTAAAAAAGCCATAGATCACATTTACTTGTCAACCCAAGTAAAAGAAAGTTGATATACGTGCTGTATGATGCTATTTTTTACAGCCTTAGAAGGGTATTATTAATTGGCCGTCGCTAAAATCATGAACGAAGTCACAGGGAGAGCTAGTTAAGAATAAAATGTAAATGATTGCAAATAAAAGTTCATATCTAGACTGGATCCGTCATCAGGCTCGTGGTGAACATCCGGCGGCCGCTTGTTACGTCTCATGAATAATCCAAATTCAAAGGAAATTTAATTTTTATCACACCCTAATTTTGTTCCCTCAACCTTCCAACAAATTGTGGTCCTCGAAAACAAGTACGTTGATATTTAAAGTTAATTTGAATGTCAAAGCCGCGGTGAACCTCGGTGGCTTTATGTTACGCGCTTCGCACTTCAATTCGGTAATGCAGGTTCAAATCCCGCCATGTATCAATATTTTTTTCTAATTAAAGTATATTTTCTAAGTACTCTGACGATGAATGAAGACATCGCGAGGGGCAACCTGGGAATTTAGTCTGTCACATAGTGTGGCCTTATATAGTCGGCTAATCGTGGGTGCGTACACACCTCTGCCTATCCTTTCGGAGATGTGGGCGTGACGATGTGTATGTGTTTAAAAATCTAAAAAAAATCTATCGATCTAGAGGCGCAGACTGAAAACCAGGTTGTAGTCTACTGCAACATGAATGCTGACTCTGTGATTTTTTTCCCAGTTATGTATGTAAATAAAAAACTGTCCCAGTGCGAGTTAGAATATCGCACGTACGGTTCCATACTATAAAAGACGGCGAAATTATGGGAGCTTTTTTAAAAAAATATACTTCATTCTGTTTTTAGAATATATTATAGCGGCTCTAGACATACTCGTACATCATCTGAGAAAATTTCAACTTTCTAGCAAGCACGGTTCATGAGATACAGCCTGGTAGCCGACAAATACATAGACAGACGGACAGCGGAGTCTTAGTAATAGGGTTCCGTTTTTACCCTTTGGGTACGGAACCCTAAAAATGAAATTGCGGTAAAACATAAATTAAAGTTATTTAGATGCTAAAAAACCAATCTCCCAGTACGTGAGCGGGAAGCGTTTTCCCGGCAATTATTTTTTTAATTAATTTGTAATACGTTGCGTATTTCCTGTGACTCTGCAAGGGTTGTTTGGTAATGGCTGTTTCATTCCAACATAAAAACGTCTATTGACTGTAATATTAGACACGTATTTGGGCTAAAGGGTCATTGTTTTCATTTTTATTTTAAGAAAAATAGCGAATGGAACAGAAAATAATTTATTTCACATATACCTTAAATACGGTTTCTGTAACGCGTCTGTTAAAATTTACTATCGGATCGGAATGCGGCCACTCGCTGAGAAGATCCGGCTACAGAAACTCAGCGGACTTGTCTTTTTTCTGATTTTCTACATACATATATTGTACATTCTACAACAATAAAAAAGACTGAAAGAGAAGCAATTAATCCCAAGCATTTTTATCATTTTGCAACATTATGATAACCTTTTTAATGTATTTTAGATTCAATACATTTTTTAAATATGATCTATGTTTTATGTGGTCGGGAAGTTTATAAAATTTAAAAAGATAACAATTTTTTAAGCAGAAATATTTCCACAAATTTTTACTAAATAATAATGACTAACTAATAAAGGATTAGTATGAAGAATTCCTGAAATATTTCTATTATTCTTACTTCGCTTGCCTTATGTACAGTTATTGTTAACAAGAAATAAATTCAAGAAATTATATTATTGAAAGTTTTCAACTATCATCAGAAAAAATCCTAAATTATAATATAACTTTTGAAAACTTTTATCACGAAAATATCTTTTAATATTTTTCCTCTTCTAAAAATACAAAAACTGAACTGATCTTTGAAGTTACTTTTTTAAATAAAAAATAAATCACAATATCAAGGTTTTAAGTCTTCAGACAAAGGTACGCCTTAAAAGTACGATTGCTTAATATAAATATAGTCTAAATTTGATAACTTTTCTGATCTATAGCCATTAAGTGTCTGGAGATTACACTCTTAATAATGATCTGTCCTCGATATTAAACATCTATTTCATTGTCGTAGGGTCGGCTATCTCACTCTCATAAAGACAGTGTTTTTTTTTATAAAATAAGACAGTGAACAGGCACACGGGTCCCCTGATGGTAAGAGAGACCGGAATTACCTTACACTCGGGACCGGAACACGACAATGTCATTATGGCGGCAGGAATAGGTAAGGCGGTGGATCCCTACCCGGGCGAGTTGCTGCACAGCACTCTACCACCAGTAATACCACATGTTGATAGTAACCCAGTTAACCTTCGCTCGCTTCTTACGAGCTGCCTGGTAGGAAGGCAGTTGGTCTATTCGACATAGAAGACCATAGTATTATTTCAGGGTAGGTACATATTTAATTACTAAAAGCTATTGTCAGCTAAAATATTAAATTACGAGCAATGGAGAAAAATGTTGTTTTTCTACGCCTAATCTAAAAAATAATATATTTATAATTTAATACATTACACAATTCACCGTCGCTTTTACTTTCACTCGCGGATCACAATGTCTAATTGAATTTAAATGATACGCTTTTGGATACAAACAAGCTTCCAACTTTCTGGGAACCCTGAAAAAACATTATTCTTTGTTTTAAGCCCATAAACAGCTTAGACGGGAGTCGAAACAGTTTTAAATCAACACGCCCCGAATAAATAATATTTGACGTTTGGTTTTGTAAATGTACTCGGTTCTCGGATATTTATTGATAAATACATTTATTTTTCTAGCTTAAGAGGATTTTATTTATTCCAGATCCTACGCTTATTATACAGTCATCATCATAACCTTATGTATTAGTCACTTTTAAATATCTTGTAATTATTGATGCAAGCGGCATTAGACTGGCCGAGATGGAAGATCATGAAGCAGGCCTAGGTCCAGCAGTGGACTTCTATATGTCAAAAAAATAAGAAGAAGGTCTTGAGCGAAGTCTTTGCTTACGTCACATCTAAATCAAGATAATATTTTCGAATATCAAATATACACTATTTTTTGATAAGGTGAACCTGTCTGTCATCATGAGACCTAATATCATCGGCTAATTGAGGGTGCATATGTACCTCTGCCTTCCTTTTCGGGGATATGGGCGTGACGAGTTTTATTTTATTTTAAGAGCAGTTAAGTCATTTTAAATTTAGCATAGCTCAAAAGTATATAAAAAAATGAAAAGTATAGTTTAAAACGTTATATTATTGAGAAATCAGTTACCTAAGCCGTTTCGATTTTAAAACATAACCATATTTTACGAGTTGGCTACAATATTAAATCATTGACCTATTCCAATAGCAGTGCGACCTGCTTTCGTCCAATTTTCACACAACTCAAACGAAGGCGGAGACGCGTTGACAGTTTGATCAAACCAATCAACTTGTTCTGTTAATTACGGAGCGAATATTACGATTAATATTCACACACACACAAGTCCACTGATAGAAAGATCGATAGACAGACATGTCAAACTTATTCACAGCCCTCTTTTTGCGTTGAGGATTAAAAAATATGAGATTCATGAATTTTTTTTGTTTCTAAAAACTTCCAATTGAATTAATCATTTAAAACATAGCCCTTTTTTACGAAGGTGATAAAAACGTTTGAGCACTGATCTATTCCAATAGTAAGTCAGGTTATTTGTTCTATTTTCACAGAGCCCAAACACATGCACTCACTTTAGAAATGGTGAGATGCGTTGACAGTTTGATCAAACCAATCAATTTGTTCCGTTAATTACCAAGCGAGGATTGCAATCAACATGGCTGCCACGGTCGCCTTAACGTTTATTGATAAAAAAAATATGATATTTATGGCTACCCGGGCTTTCACTGGGTACAGTTATTTAGCTCTTTCCTCAGAATCCGTTTACATATTGAAATTAAAAGTGCCCTCCTTGAAGTGGAACAAAGACAAGCAAACAAATGCGTAGAATAGACCATCTGTCTCCCCACCTGGTTGCTCATAAGAGGCGAGCATAAGTTAACTGACTGATTTCAGACTTTCAGTAAGTTAATTTTTAAAAGAATAACTCGACTGTCTGACTTTTACGACTAAACTTCTACTACATTTATTATGATTTTGTGTGTAAAAGACTTGAAAAACGAGGTTTTTATAGGATTCTTTTTATCAAAAGTTCAGTTCATATTAAGAAGAGGGTATACTTTTACGCAATAAGTATTATAAGTAGGAAAAATTTTGCCTTTTTATAATTCACGCAGGTGAAGTCGTGGATGGCAAGTTAATCAAAAATATTACCAAAAATAATTTATTCCAGTTGGGTAAACAATGTTAATAATACGAGTTGTAACAATAAAGTACTTTGTTCAATCTTCATACAGCTCGAACAAAGATGGTCGCTTTTTAAACGTGGCGACATGACAGTTACGTCAAATCAATCAACTTCCACTGTTAATCACGAAAAGAAAATCGCAATCAGTGAATTTGCTGGCTTATTGTTAGGTTTTAGGTAAATACGAATATCTAATTTCAAAAAGACATAATCATTCTGCCGAAGATACGTCGCTGTCCTATTGTTAGCCTACATGTCATTATGGCGGCAGAAATAGGTAAAGCAGTGGACCCCTACCTGGGCGAGTTGCTGCACACGGTTTTTACAATTTTTGACTATGTCTTTTTGTCTGTTTGATCCGGCTAATCTCTAGAACTGCTGGAACAATTGTGACGGTATTTAAATGGAAAAATAGCTGATGTAATGACTTTTATTCTAATACCATAAGAAAATATTTTTTTAAAAAGCCTTTTATAACATAATTTTCTAGTTGGCATAAATGTTCATTGACATATTTCTTTATCAATCCGGTATGTATCCTGGTTATCTAAAGTTTACCTGGTTCAAACGAAGACACACAGACAACAATTGTAAAACCATATTTGCATAAATACATCGTGTATATATTTATATGTATAATATGCAAAAGAAATTAAAAAGTAGTTATTTTATTATAACAGACACTTCAATTTTACTAATTTGTTAATATAATAATTTATTATTACTGTTCTAAATAAACTAAGTTCGTTCATGTAAAAAATTATCAGGGTAAAGGTTACAAATGTTTCATATTTTGAAAGATTTACTTATTGGTCACTGTCAACTTGACTTTCTAATTATGAGAGATTTGATTGGTTAACGAGCCGGTGGGTAACTGTGAAACACTCCATTCTTAACTCAAACGTACTATAGCTATTTTTAGACACAAGCTCACTTTTTAGAATGTAGTTTTTTGTATTATCTTCTACAATTACGTGTGTACAATAAAGTGTTAAGAAAATTAATAAAATAAACAATAATTTTAATTGGCCAGCGGGTAACAATGAAAAACTTCATTCTTAACATGAACGCGAAATTTGTACATGGGAATTTATTTCAAAATGTAGAAAACCCACAAAAGTTAAAATATTGCGTTGCCTGTGATACTTCCTATAACATTTTGCTCTCGAAAACATAACCCTGTTTCCCAAAAGACTTTACAACAATATATCAATGTCCAAAGTATTTTTAAGTAAAAATGGATTCAGGTAATCTATATTAGTTTGTAGAAGATGAAAGTAAAGAGGAAAAGGATCTCTATTACATTATTAAAGTGAATTTATGGCCTCCAAACCGATGGGATGTTTTTCGAAAGTCATTCCATGATCGAATTATACGAATTGCTTTTTGTTTAGATGCTCTAAGTGAAAATAAATTGGGGTCTTTTTATAGAATGGATGGACAGATGGGCGAATCGATTAACTGGTGCCGATTCTGATGCACATCATTTAATTTTATTTTAAGTGCGTATTTTTAAAATGAAACAAAAGAAAGAATACTTTAGTTATGTAAAATTAGTACAGAATAGAATATAATAGAAAATATTTTATTTTATTTAAATCTTCCAAACGGTTCTTGTTACGCGTCTATATATAATTCTAAAATTTACCACCGTATCAGAACGCGACCACTGATCTGACGAAAGCAACTCGGCGGGCGGGGCTTGTATTATTAATATAGATAAAACACATGTACTGAAAAGTAATTCAAGGTTTATTCTTGACTAGTTTGTAGTTGACATAATGACAGTAGCGCCACCTACCGGGTCCAATTGTTACTACTGAACGGATTTGAATAAAACTTTACACTAATGTAGCTTAAATAAGTACATGAGAATAACAATAAAGTAGCTTTTTAACCTACTATTTTAAAAAGGGTATCTTTTTACGCAATAAGTTTTATAAGCCGGAAAAAAATCTTCACTTTGATTTAATACACGCGGGTATTGCCGCGGGTGGAAAGCTTGTGTCTATATAAATATTATATTAATTGGCTCCAAAACTATTGAACTGATTTGAAAACTTCTTATACCGTTACAATCCAACATAACAAGGGTAATCCATGTGAAACCGGGGCGTATCGCTAGTTTCCCAATGTACACAGAATACACAAACATCACATACGTAATAACGACCAATGAAGCGTTAAAACCTACAAGTTTATATATAAGTAGGTTTGTAAATTCATATTAGCTCAGTAAATACCGAGCGCTGGAATATTTGTCAAATTTATACAGACTATAAATGATTATGTAGGTATGATTCGCCTCTGTGGTGTAACGGTGCGGCTGCCGCCTTTTAAGGCCGTTAGCCGAGTAAGGTCCCAAGTTCAATTCCCAGGTCGGGTAACTATTCTTTAATTTTTTTCAGACTATTCTGGGTGAGCATTACATTGCGAAGATTCGGGATTGGAATGTGGCCGAAGTGGTAATAGGCTTGCCACCAATCACATCATGGGCCCTAGTACCTAGACTAATCGTGGTTGTTCTACTATATCTACCGAATTACGAGTCGTGGTTATACTAGCACACCTCTGCCTACCACTTCGGGGGTAATAGGAGTGAAGGTTGTTGTTATATTACTTATAATCGAAAATTATTTTCGAAATAACCGACCGATTTCGCTTTATACAGCATCACCAGTGCTAAACCTTAAATTTTTATTCATTTAAAATACTTTATAAATGAAATAAATGCTCCGTAATTAATTACTTCCTTTTCAATGATTATTAATAATCACTGACAAAATTAATGTGTAAAAGTTTATACACAAAGTACAGTTACAAATTATTAAAGTTAAATGGGCAACGCTGAATTTCCACTATGATAATTATTTGGCGAAATGACGTAGTCCAAAAAGTAATAACGGAACCGTATTACTAAGACTCGACCTTCCGTCTGTCTTCACCGTGTTAGCTGAATACCTAGTTGAAATTTTTACAAATGATGTATTTCTATTGTGGTTATAACAACAATTATTAATATTAAATTGGGTCGTTTCTTGCATGTTAACTAATAGATGTCGCTATTCATATTTAGTTCGCAGTAAAAAGACGACATCTTAGATTCTCAGAAAAGCTAGTAATATAGTACTAGAGAAGATCCGAACTTAACCAGATTTTCACCGAGCTGATAATATAATAAAACTTATTTTATAATAAATTTAGTATATTAGAGAATATAATATTCAAAATGGGTTGCCATAAAAAATCCTGGGCCAAGTATTTTAAATTATTTTTTTTTTTAAATGATATTTTATGTAATGTTTGTGTTTGTTATAATAATAGAAAAAAAAATTATATCCGGATAAGCGCTGTTTTATTACGAAGACGTTGGCTTAGGGTTGTCTGCAAAAAAGTTGGTCC
>DVZL01003403.1:0-14027 GCA_018236625.1 Lasaia peninsularis
AGTGCTCATTCAGAATAATCTGAAAAATATTTAAGAAAAATTGCCCGACATGGGAATTGAACCCGGGACCCTATGCGACTAACGGTCTTAACAGCCATATCGTTACTGGCTGTCGCCTGTGCTAGAGGAGATTTTATAATTATATCATTTAAATTAGTTCGATTTACGTAAGGGCACTCAGAAAATATACATAAGTTGGAAAAACTCAGTATGCGGTGGGATTTTAATCCACACTAATGGCATGAAGGTCCAGATCCCTAACCACTATTCTCACGAGGCTATAATTGGTGACTAAGTTTAGTCATTGTTTAAATTATAGTCGAAATATACTTAAAGTCCATCAATACACACTAATAAAACGTATAAGGTAACATGACAGGTACTTTGAAAACCGGCCAAGTTCAAGTGTGATTCACAAATGAATTTTCTTTCATCTCAGCCTTAATTCGTATTAAATCAGATGTTATCGGGGTCGGTTACCTAATCTAGGGGATTTGACTAGGACACCAGTTTCTACGCAAAGCGACTACCATCTGAACTCTGCATCCCAGAAGAGAAACTAGGCTCAATCCTAGTTTCCTAATTCAATTAATCCAAGTTTCCTCACGATATTTCCCTTCACCGTAAGAGCACTTCGCAAATGTACATAAGTTAGAAAAACTCATTGGTACATGGTGGAACTCGAACTTAGACCACCCGAATGAAAGTTCGAAACGCGTACCGCTAGGCCACTGAGGCTCACACATGAAGAGTTTCGTACCATTATTTGAAAAAAACAAATCACGTTTTTTGTATGGGAACCCCTTTTTAATATGAAATTAATTATGTTTTTATTTTTTGTTTAAATAGCAACAGAAATATGTAAGCTGTGAATATTACAACTTTCTAGTCATCACGATTCATGAAGCATGAGGCTGATGCCAGACAGACTTAGAAACTGACGGACAAAGAAGTCTTGGCAATAAGCTTTCTTTATTACGGAATCCTAAAAACCGACCAAAAGCAAGTAAGACCCAACGAAGATTTCCATACTGTTACCATTATATATAAGAACACAGCACAAAGAACTACACATTACTTATTTATTTTAAACATAATTTAACTAGATATTCTGAGAATATATCGAGCGACTAGAAGTTGCAGTTAGCGCGATCTAAATATGGATCATCTCTCGACTCCTATTGATCGGCTCGTTCGTTGTACGTGAACCATAATTTATATTTCGTTCATTTTGAATTTTTGTTTTATCTTGACCTGATTTAAGTTTATTTCTAGATATATTTGCTACTGTCCTTGTAAATAAAACCGGAAAAAATCATGATTGTTGTATAGGAGCATCCTCTAATTGTTTATTCTGGTGTTAGTATTTGTTGTTAAACAGTAACAGAAATACATCATCTGTGAAAATTTCAACTGTCTAGTTATCACCGTTCATGAGACACAGCCTGGTGACAGACAGATGGACTGTGGAGTGTTAGTAATAGAGTTTTACCCTTTGCTTATGCAAAAGACAAGAGATATAATGCTCATAGTGTTACGCTCATGACCTCTATTATTTGCACGTTTCCCAGGTACGTTTTGCCGCATTAAGAATCCATTCTTTCTTTCGGTGGACGTATAGTGTTTCGCTGGTATTGTTTCTGCACTGCAAGGCCAGCAACACAATAGACAAGTTCAGTTGACATTGAAAAAATAGCATTTTTGATTATAAAATAAATATCCCTGAACAAACTGCCAATTACACAACAAATGTCAGTAGCTCTAAAGTAAGCAAATTATATAGCTGCGTTTCGGTGTGAGTCAACGATACTAATACATAGAAAACCTTAAATAGCTATCAAAATAAATTTGATAAACACCCAGAATCGGAGGTATCTATGTTCATCACAAAAATGCCCCCGTCGAGAATCGAATCCGAGCCTTGAAACTGATTAAGCGGCATTAGGCGATTAAGCTAACTCCTCGACCAACGAGCTAGTCAATAGGACCGATTATTATGTCGACTCAAATGTCGACTAAAATAAAATCTTGTTGTATTTGAATGTCGCATTGGTTAAGGGGTAAGCATACATGCCTAACGCCACCTACCAACCATCAGGCGAGAAAAATTCCAGGTATATTAGTCAGACACAGATAGATTCCACCATAAAGTTAAAGGTGTCTCAATTTGATTACTCTTTCTGATTTTCCGTTTACAGCCAGTCGCATGTCATACCTGTTTTTTCTATAAATGTATTCATAGATCAATAAACGTATAATACCTTTGATAATCAAGAGAAGCTAGGCTTCCAGCTGTTCTTCAGTTAAGTAAAAATTCGTGTACCTTAGACGATAGAGAGATCTTATTTCTCTTTCTAACGTTTTATAACAATATGTTTTACCTAATCTATGGCTATTTCTTTTAAATAGAAAGGTATTTTATTCCATTTTACTCTATATTTGAAAAATAAGAGTTGATAACGTTTTCTCTGCATAAGCACACTATCTGAGGTAGAGAATAAAGTTAGAATCCAAGAGTGACTTTAACTGTTTGAATAAAGAGGCAGGAAAAGTTTTAATATAGCTAAATTTTAAGACAGCAACGACACTTTTTACATTCAGGTATGGACGCCTTCCATTAAGCAATTTATTTCGTGGTATGCAATTTTCAGCAAACCAGAAAACTAAAATCCATTAATGAAGTAGTGGGTGTGAGTGAGTTCGTGTAAGTTTACCATAGTTTGTGTCCATCAAGAAAAAAGAGATATTACTAACAGAACAACAACAGTGGACCGCGACCAATTAAATAACGGATATTTTGAAATCCTGAAATGCGATTGGTCGAGGACGCTGTCCAGTTTATTACGTCATTATAGTCGTCTTATCGTTGACGAACGATAAGTTTAAATTTATTAGGCCCTTGTGTTCAAAGTCTACAATCTATTAGATAGGCCATTAAGTCCAAAGTCTACAGTCTAGATAGCCAATTAGAGGTTTTTTTTTATTTAAGTAAAGTAGAAATATTAAAAGTGCTATTTCAACAAGATCTTAGAATCTAAATACCGGCTTTGGCCAATCGACACCTATCTAAGACTTCACCAGGCAGTTCCCAACTCTGTCTCTCAGTCAGTCTTTGGTACAAAAATAAAGTTTAACTTAGAAAAGGACATAATACCTTTTATTGTCAAAAAGAGGTTGAAGATTAGTATTAAAGTTAAACATAAATCTTATAACTTTGTATTCAAGCGGTATGGTTTCTTGAATCACGCGGCCAAAGCCGCAGATGAGAGGTAGAATTTTATTGAGTAAATTTAATCAAAGATAGAATAATAAAAGCCTGATAGCTGCAAGACTATATTGACAGTATTATGTCTCGGAGAACATGTAATATTACCAGTTATCATAAAAAATAAACAGTAATTCTTTTCGTGACAGAATATGAACGTTTGTTTCTCTATTTCTTAGAAAGGTAAGTTTATTTAATATTAGACCATTGTAATAAAATACATTTTACGCACTATTTTAACATTTAACATACGATATTTTAACAGCCTAACTAAATCTTATAAATAACAGGAGCAACAGTATAGCGATAGATTTTCTTAATTACAAAAATGTCAATAAAAGTATGATTTGTGTACATATACATATAAATTCATAAATATTTGTGTCTGTTAATGGAAAATATCTCAAAAAAATAATTGGATTAGTTGCTGGAAGACTTCTGTTTTTTACGGTTTCGTACTCAAATGATGATGATGATGAAGGATGATGAATTTCTCTTGCCACTAAACCTAAATAATAAAACTAAATATAGTATAAAGTAAATATTTAAAGTCTTTGTACAATGATTAGCCTGATCCAATCCATATATGTCACTAACCATATTTAGATTTCGATAATAGCAATGAGTAGCCGCTCGATATATTCACTTTATAATAAACGATTATTGTGAGATGGATTGATTAAGATGTAATTTTCTTTGCTGTTAATATATAGATAATAGATACGGTATGGAACCCTTAATGCTCGAGTCCAACTTGCACTTGGCTTAAATATACTCTTTGAGTTCACACTCAATATATTTAAAAGATTTTATATATTTTTTATTTACATTTCTCAAAAATGAATTGATTATGATGTGATTTTTAATAATATATCAAAATGAATAGTAATATTCTATAAAATTTTAGATATTTTCATCAAAATCGACAGTAGTAGCACAGAAATTATTTAAATTTGAAATAAAATATTTATGTCGTGGACAAAATCGCTAGCTACGGCTTAGTTGCCTGTTGAAGTAAAACAACATGTAATATTAATAATTAAAAAGTATATAAAAGTCGTTTTTATTCTTCCTTGAAACTTCCAATAATTTATAAATTTATCGACTATTAAATATTTATACATTTGAATAATAAATGCGACGGTTATTAGTCATTATTAGCTATAAAATACTCATAATACTTACGAAATGTTACTTATTAATCACATTTCATAATCACAAAAATGGAAATCCAGGTTTTAAGTTTTTACTTGATTGAATTAGTCACTTTTCACTGAAAACTTGACTAGGAACATTTTGAAGTCGACCGTACTACAATAGCTCGTAGAGGGTGCTACGACGCGACCTCGTAGCAGAGCAGACGGCTACAAACTGCCAGCGTCCGAAGGCCGCTCGCGCTGGGTGGAAAGCTGGCTGGTTACCTGGACCATTTTTCTAACAGCATTTGTATATGTAAATGTTTTATTGTTTTATAATCTTTATGTGTCTATTATAAATACCAATCTGTTTTAAATATCTCAGATTCAGAGGTTTTTTGTATTAAAATGAGCCGTTTTTGCAATATAACAATTACACAATGTTATTTATTAATTTTTTATACAAGCTGATCTGGAGAATTGCTTGACATTGACAGGTAATAAAATCGATATGGAAAAAATTTATTTTATATTTCTTGAAAGTTTTCCAATTTTTCTTTCTCCTGACAATCATTAATACAACAAAAAATATTTAGCTAGATTGGTTATCTATTCAAACGTAATGCAACGACCCAGCGATACATATTACTTCTATGTTGATCCGGATATTAGAAGAGTATAAGATTCTTGTTATCATACTGAGCTCGTAAGAAGCGAAACTCGTTACGAGATATATTCCTGAACTCAGAAAAAGATCCAAGTATGTTTGAGAGTCTACATTTTTGAAACTAAGTTCTTATACACGCACTGAGTGAGATGGAGGCTAAGTAGAAAAAAGCGTACACTTTGTGTCTGTAGTGCGTTACTACTATGTTTGAACCTATTTGATTTTATTTATTTCATGTGCCGTTTTATGATTTTTAAACTTATTATGTATATTAAATTATTATATAAAAATGAATATATCTTTGTATTTTTTTAAATTAACTTCTTTAGCCTGTTTTTACAATAGAAACTATGGGTGTACAGTACGTTCGTATTAAGAAATAATTAGATATATTAGGACAAAACCATTTCGATTTATAGCTTGAATTCTATTGGTCACTTTGAACTTGACTTTTAATTGTAAATAATATTATTATGATAAAGATGAACTAGGTATTAGATTTTTAACGAGAATTTATCAAATTTTTTTCTGTCCGAGGGCCCATTGACTTTTAAACAGTATTTGTTTAAAACTATAATTTATAAATCTCGGAAATAAACTCATGCGTAGTAGGTGCCCTTGATAAGGAAAAAACTTCGCAGTTATATATACACATTGCCCCAGGGCAATGTGTATTGCTTGGAGACTGAGCTACAGAGTTAACAAACTTTAATATCGCGATGTAGGATCTACTCTAACTTGTATGCTTTTTGTCGATAACTTTCGCGTCGAATATTTCTCGACCGCAATATACTATTTCTTTATTGATTTGGAACTGGTTATTAAACATAGTTTTTTTTATTGAATTTTGATGTATGTATACATTGTACTTACTCATGTCGTTTATTTTGATGTTCGCATTTCCTAGTTAATTTTTGTACGGTTGGCATCTCGACAGTATGGCAGAGTGCCAAAAGGCATTGAATTTGCCGTTTGTACAAACTTATTTGATTGTAATACAATAAATAGAAGAAAATAACTTATTATTGTGTCCACGTTTAATAAATTAATAGTTTTAGAAAATGTGTATTCGAGAATGTAAAGAAAACAAAAGATAATCATTCCCGTTTTAAATGAGAAACACATGTACTTTTTTAAATATAATTTATAATAACAGAAAATTATCTTTTAAATAGCCGACCGGTTTCGCGTTTTACAGTATTATCTTCTGAGGTAGATTATATGCCACATTTTATCCCGTTTTCTTAAGCAGGTTCAGTGGGAGTAGGAAAAAGCCCCAAAATCTAAATTTGGATATAATTCAGGAACGTGCTGTCCGACGTCATTTACTATTTTTTGTTGATATTACAACCATAACAAATCTCACTATAAAATATCGCAAGTTGAAACTCGGAATGTACGGGGATCTACAAACATCTCATCATTTATTAAGAGTTTTTAGTAAGTAAGCCTCTGTGGTGTAACAGTACAGGTGTCGCCTGTTAAGACCGTTAGCCACGTGGGGTCCCGGGTTCAATTCCCAGATTGGGCAACTTTTCTTAAATGTTTTTCAGATTTTTCTGAATAAGCATTTCATTGCCCGGGATTGGCATGTGCTCGAAGTGGCGATAGGCTTGCCACCTCAGGGCCCTAGTACCTTGGCTAGTCGTGGGTGTGTTCTTGTATATCTACTGGACTTACGTGGATATACTAGCACACCTCTGCCTACCTCTTCGGGGATAATAGGCGTGAAGGTACTCTACCTGTGTGCCTTGATAAACGATATATCATTATTTTATTTTAAGAATGTAACCTTTAAGTGTGTTTAATTGTATATCGTTGTAAGTCGATAACACTAATATGGTTTTCCACCAAGCGCATAAACGTCGAGAAATTAGCTTCGGTAACAACTTTCTTTCCGCAAATAAATAAGTTTAATTTTATTAAAAGCAATGATGATTGTTTTTCATGAGTTGATCACTCACTCGCTTAATTGTTGAAAGAAAGAAAAATACTCACAATTTTGTTTTCAAAGATAAATGGGAATGTAGTTGAAAAGGCAGGAGCGGCCTCTATTGAGGGAAATGTGATTTTGCCAATCACGTCCGAGTCGCCGAAGCCAAATATACCCTTCACTTGATTAAACGTAACACATTTCTGTATTTTCACCATATTTTGATAGAACTCTGGACATTGCCTGCAAATAGATTTACTTTCATTTTTAAAATTCTATACAAATAAGACATTACTCAGAAATTCATATTCATAAACAAATGCTAAAGCAGAAATTTATATCAGACTCGAAAATGATTTTTTGGAAACCATTTTTATTTGTCAATTTAATAATTTACACAGTACTGCTGGTGCTAACAGACAACAGTGGCTTATATACACTATAAATGTAGGTCCTATAGCCCGGCTGTTAGGCCTGATGTGCAGATCTAACGACTACCATACCCTTCAGATTGGCACATGAAAGTCATTATGACAACAGGAATACTTAGTACAGTGAATTCCGTTAGGTGAGTTACTTCAGAAACTCGCCCGTATAGGGATTCTGCACATGACACTCTTTCACCATTTCAAATTCCAAACAGAAGACCTGAACCAACAAGGTGGAGATTACGCAAAAAAAAACAACATGCTAGGGTTACAGCTACAAAGTCATACAAACCCTATAAAATCCAAGTCATTAAATATAAAAGTGTTAGATGTATCAAATCCAACTGCTATAATGTCTTTGGCATTATTGAAAGCCATTTGCCGCGCTTCTTCCACTTTGATATCTCTCCACATGGCCTTCTCATCGTCAGTCAATTGGATTATTAAGGGAACATCAAATGTTTCTTGCAGCCATCTAAAAAATTAGAAATAGAATATATTAATTCTTCATAGTGCACCAAATAAAAAAATTACATTAATATGATATACCTACCATAATAAAAATAAAAGTTACAAAAAGGACTTATCAACATGGAAGTATTCTCTCCAGGCAACCTTATGGTATGGAACATAAGTCAATAAGATATCACTTGATATATCAAGAAAATTAATTAAAAAATTGAAAGGAAATGCTTTATCTTCGGTCCCTGCTTCGGTTACAATTGGAACAGTTATTAAAGAAAATCCTCAAAACCACTTGATAATTGATCATAGTAGTAACAGTGCTATTCAATAACATACTATAGTAGTCAGTCATATGTCTAGGATGTTCATAAATTACTTGTCGCATTTAAGAGGGGGAGATGGTCGAACAAAATGCCGTCCGATATTATTTAGGGATAGGAGGGAGGGAGAGGGGGGATAGGCTGAAAATATTACGGAATTACTAATTAAGTATTTACTAAAAAATGGGCAAATCGTACACAAAAATATTTAATGATATATTATGAACACCGCATACAGTTCAGTATAATTCTTGTATACTTTCTTAGCAATATTAATCCAGCGTATTCACATTAAGCATACATTTTCAAAAATCTCACGTGACATTCGGGGATGAGGGAGGAAATCGCGACAAATCTTACATTATCTCACTAAAGGAGACGAAGGGGATTATTAAAAATATATCTGGTAATTAATGGACGCTCCCTCAAATGTCTCTCTCGCTGCACACCTGACTACACCCTATTTAACTCCTTCAAACTCATCCACTGTTGTGTGAGTGAATATTTATATACACAACTTGCAAACCGAACTTCGTTTCGCCACCAGGTGGCTTCGTTTTTTATAACATTTCGTTTCGTTTTCTTTGCTACAAACCTCACGGAGCCGGAGACCTTTCCAACGAATGCAAAACCATGGAAATCGGTTCGTGCGTTCTGGAGTTATAGCGTCAGAAAGGAAAACCCGACTTATTTGTAGTTCTTATTACGGATGAAATTTTAGAAAATATATTGTGATATAGGTAATAGGTATATGGTATGGGAAAATAGTCATTTTATTAAAAAACAATTAAAAAAACACATATACAAAAATGTTGTGTGGCGCTTGTTGAAACTTCTACATATTTATAATTTCAATTTAAAATCACTCGTACTTATTTATATGTCACTTATAATTAAAAATTATCTTGCTGAAGCTGAACAGATTCGCTTTTTGCCTGAAATAAAAAACGAAAGAGATGGAGAATTTTAGTCATGTCAAATTAGTTCGAACACAATAATTTGTAAGGCTTTTAATAGACATATTCCGGTATATAGACTAAACATCTGTTGAAATAAATTAATCTGACATGACTAAAAATATTTTGTCTCTTCCTATTACTTGTGTTAAAGGAAGTCAGAGCTGAGATGATCATAGCGATAACTTAAAATATGTTTAGTCAGCGACAGTAGAATTACCAGCATTGACTATTTAAATTCTATTGATAGTAAAAAATTAAGATTCATATCAAGTATCATTTTGCATATAATTGCCTAGGAACCGACGACGCCATCTTGTAGTCATACCACGTCTCAATTACAATATATTGTTTCAATTAATCTTTCTTTTCTTTGTAATATTACCATGATCGTGGACATCGATTGCATACTGTTATTATTTCCGCTATTACATACAATTGAGATTCCATATGAGAACGCTTTGAGCTATCCAGATTTTTTTTCCATACTTTCTTTAAGTAATTTGAGTGAAATTCGTCGATTTTGTTGGCATTTTGAATATATTCAGTTAAAGTGCACAAGTGAAGTATTCATTAAATAATAAATGTATCGTATATTTTCTTGTAGCCTATAAATTTCACCATGACCTTAGAAAATAAGAACAAAGACCGCCTTAACAAGAACCGTGACATTGACTATGATGTATTATAATTATTTTTAATCATGTACGTCCGATTTTACGAAATTGATTGAATATTTGATGTAAATGAATTTAACTTAACTTAAGGCATTTTAGATTGACCAACCTCATTTGCAATTTTTGTGGTGTGTTTAAATCAAAAGAAACTGGTGGTAGAGTGCTATACAGCAACTCCCCTGGGTAAAGATCTACCGCCTTACCTATTCCTGCCGCCATGAGATATTGTTGTGTGCCAGTCCGGAGGGTAGGATAGCCGGTAAACTTGCAGGTAGTCTAACTCACTTACTGCTCACGACTCGACCATAGAACAGTGATGCACCTGCAACATCTATGATGTCTATAAGCCACGGTTGTCTCTCACCATCAGGAGACCCGAGTGTTTGTTTGTTGTCTTATCCCTTAAAAAAAACTAATCCCATGAGATAGATGTGTAATACCCTTATATTCTTATTAAGTCTTCGTTAAGAGTGTAATCTCCAGATAATACTTTAGCTTCTTATTCACACAATAATAGCTATTTTACAACACGTATTTATAATTTTTATGTGTAAATATAATGTTTATCGAAACATTTCCTACTGTCAGCCATGCTCTATCGGTTCAAACACGTCCTACTTTGTAACCATTGTCTTATCCTTGAATGTAAATGTGTATACGTCTAACAGTTATCTTAATTAGTTTGTTACTTACGGTGCATACAGGATAAAAATAGGTTAAATACGATGTTACCATATCTTTCCCACTAATATTATAAAAGCGAAAGCAGAAAGAAATGAACAGATTTTCTTGAAATTTTACAGTAATATAACTTATAAAATAAGACCTTTATTTCAAACTACAGAGTCAATTAAATACTCTACTATAATAAGTATGTATACTATACTAGCGGCCCGCCCCGGCTTCTCACGGGTATACTATACATGTTATATACTTACATAAAAATCTTCCTATTGAATCACTCTATCTCATAAATAAAACCGCATCAAAATCCGTTGCTTAGTTTTAAAGAGTTAAACATACATAGGGACAGACAAAAAAAGTGACTTTGTTTTATAATATGTAGTGATTTAATACATATTGAAATACAAATTTCCCCGTGTTTGTCCGGGTCTCTTGTGTAGAACAGGCTATTTGCTTTCCTACCAGCTACAATGTAAGAGGCAACAAAGGTTAACAAAAAACATAGGTTAACAAGATCTTTCCCAACAAGACCACTGATTGTAGAATGCTGTGCAGCAACTCGCACCGGGTAGGGATCCACCACCCTAATTATTTCTGCTACCATAATAACATTGTGGTGTTCCGGTTTGGAGGGTAGTAGTCGGTGGACTTGTACATCGGGCGTAACATCCCGGCCAAAAGACAATGACGCACCTACAACAACTATAGTGTCTATAAGCCACGGTTGTCTCTTACCATCAGGAGAGCCGTGTGTTTATTCGCTTCCTTATTCCATAACTCATTTTTCAAAAAATAGTCCTTAATTCCGCTGCACGCTATTTTTAAGTATATGCTATCTTTGTCCATTGAAATAAAAAACGAAAGAGATAGAGAATTTACGTCATGAAGAATTAGTTCAAACACAATAATTTGTACGGATTTTAATCGAAAAAAATTAAGATGCATATAAAATTTAAAAAAATATATAAGAATAGACAAGATAAAAAAATGCATTAATATGATAAATAACTCAGTTCCTTTTTTGCAGTTTTACTGTGTTTTAATTATTCATGGTCAATGTTAATTTTCTTATTTCAATATAATATTTGAATCTGAACATTGCATTTAACCGTTGTAAAAATGCTGGTCTCACAGAAACTACTAATGGAAGCCGTGAAGACAATGAGAGAGCAAAAAGTGTGTTCTAATAACACTGTTTTTGCATCTGTACCAATCGTATTACAGCAATATTGGTTGAAACTAAGAATCAATATCCATTGCAATTTAGAAAACAACAAAAAAAACACAACGTTTTATTTTTTTTTTAACTTTCTTTATGAAATTAAATTACGAAATTGCTTTTTAATATTGAAGACATGAAACTAGTTGTAAAAACAGAGATAAAATGATATTCAAATCTACCTTAAAAAAGGCATCGTATTATTTCACACTACTAGAAGATGCTAAAAATAGATAAACACATTCAAAGCATAATTACAATCTTTGACGTGTATATTCTGTTGAATAATAGGTAATATTTTTATATCGGTACTCGTATCATACAAGTTGTGTTCGCGACATCATCCACCTTTGAATTCATATTATTCTTAATAAAAGTACACATAGATTATTTTTATTACATTAGCTATCTGTCAGTGAAAGTCCCGTCAAAACAGGTCAAGCCGTTTTAGACTTTAGCCGGAACACACGGGCCAAAATTGCAAAAAATGTTATTTTGGTAAAGGTAGAGTCTATGTATGGTATAGGTACACATGCGTTTAGTAAAAAAGAATACATTTTAACATTATGAACAGTTAATCCAATTTTAAAAGCTTTTATTTAACTTGCATTGTATGTATGTAAGCATGTATGTTCGGGTGGAATCTTAGAATTCAATTTCGAAGTAGATATATTCATCCGATTGAGCTGAAATTTTGTGTACACGTTTGGTTTACATGACGATGCACGATAAGGTACATGATATCATTTTAAATCCCATATGGCGGACCAACCAAATGGCGGAATAGTTGTTCTTAAAGCATTATACTGTGGCTCATAACTAACCTCTAATGTGTATATAGTTATATCGAATTATTCTACTATTTTAAATAATATGCACTCCACGCTTTTTACTCTGAATTAAATTATTTTGTTAAAAACTTAAGTTTGGTTTTCTCCCCCTGTAACATTAACTCTTCATAACTTAGAATTATTTTCTACTTTTTAGTTGTACAAGAAATAAAAGCGTGTTTTTTAGTTTTTTTAACTATTATTTTTGACCACCTCGTTTGGTGTACAGTTAGTTCAGTCCAGTATTAAGTTTACGTACAGTGATGTGGTTAATTATGAATAGATTAGTGTTTTATAGAAAACTTTGTACTGCCCGGGGTGGATCATGTGAGTTTTTTAAATTTAGTTTGCCTTTCAATGATTATTATCCAATTGATATACCAACTCAAAAAATATTGAAATTGGTCAACCATCACCACGACTTTTACTTTTGCATCAAGTCTAACAACCCAGCCACAGCACAGCGACGCACCTACAACATCTATGGTGTCCAATTGTCTCGGCATTAGAAATGCTTCTTACACTATCCTATGTCGTATTTGAACTACTCCGAACGTTGATGTCGTTGTACTTAATATTATTTATTTTATTTAGTCATGGTTAATAGTGGATCCACCCACAAAATATGTACCTCTGCCTACCTCTTCAGGGATATAGGTGTAATTATATTTATTTTTCAATCACTTTATTACACGAAAACATAGGTATTTATTCAATATAATATATATTTTAATAATAACTTACAAATAGCAAAATGTTTTTCAACTTTTAATACTTATTTCATAAAAACATACCCTCTTTTCAAAGTAGTCGGATAAAAGATAGCCTATGTGCTATTCTTGCTATCTTACTGTAAACTTTCTTCCAAATCCGTCAACTAGTTTTTTCGTTAAAGAGTAACAAACATTTATCCATACATACATTTACCATACTAACAAACTTTCGCGTTAATAGGATTTAATACTCCAGTGGGCACAAGGCCCGTAGGATAAACGACTGTCATTCCAAACGAAATTTCCTTTTAGTTTAGCTCAAGGACGAGAAACAAACTTATTTCTTCGGGAGATAGGAATTTGAATTAACTGTTGATAACTTAATTAAGTCAATAGTGGTATTAGTGTTTTGGGATAAACTAAAACTATTACCAGAAATATTATGTTTATTTGAAAATTAGTTTCGATGTACTTTAAGAATTACCTAAACAGGTTGGTTAATAATTGAAAATATCACTACGTCCATATTTCTGACGGGGTAGGCAGAAGTACATGATGACCAAGCACAAATCACCGACTACTCAAAAATTAAGAAAAACCAATCACGTATAATGATACGTGATTAGTTTTTCTTAATTTTTGATATCTATTAAAGAAAGACGGGTTTGTTACAACACTTATAACTCGAAATCTGCTGGACCAATTTTCATTATTCTTGATTCGTTGGATTTGTC
>DVZL01003404.1:0-14027 GCA_018236625.1 Lasaia peninsularis
TTGATTTGTATAGAAAATGACATCAACAACGTCTCTAGTAGAGGCCGCGAGGTGGTGATTCTGTTGCTCTGTGATATTCCCTATTATCAGTATTATTTACAAGGAATTTGTCTGTCTACCTGTCTGTTTGTTCCCGTTAATCTCTGACATAACTGGACCGATTTTGACGAAAATTTCACTGGCAGACGGCTGATTTAATAAGGAATGACTTAGTCTACTTTTATTTTAGAATTTTATTTTGGAAATGTATAAAATATGTTGCTATCGCGGGCACGACTACTTCATAATATAAGATAAATCATCGGAAACATCAGTATAAACGGGGAACGGTAGCGGTCCCTAATCAAAGAGCCAGACCGCATGACGCCATTTCAGTTTGGACGCGTTCACAAAAAGACCCGAAGGAAATTATTGCTTCTGCTTGAAGGTCTTTCCCTTATTTAATGGATTTAGTATCGGCAGTGAATACAATGAATTACTGTGGTTAGGTAGTTTTCCGTCTACAGTAGTATTGTTCCTAAAATCACTAGCTGTCTCGGCGAACTTTGTACCACAAGCACTTAGAGCAGTGATTCTCAAGCTTTTTTTGTTGCGGTTTAACGGCGGTTTAACATATTTAACGATTTTAAAATTTGGCGGCACACAAAGAAAAAGATAAAAATTATTTACTTACACTACATAAATAGTTTATGACAAAAAATTGGCGGCACACAAAAGTGCCGCGGCACAGTGGTTGAGAATCACTGACTTAAAAGGTATGAATAGATAGATAGATATAGCTATAGATAGGTAGATATAGCTATTCTCAAACTCACAAATGTACGTATAAAATTTTATCAAAACAAAAAAGCATAAGTATAGCATTTAGATAAAAAAACGCAACTATATTATGTAGGTATTAGCTGTGACCGCGACTTCGTCCGCGTTTTTATTTCATTATTTTATACACTTTTAAAATAAAACAAAAAGTAACCCAAAACCGTTCCTTATCTTACATCAGCTATCTGCCAGTGAAAGTCCCATCAAAATTGGTCCAGCCGTTTCAGAGATTAGCGGGTGCAAGTAGATAGACGGACAGATGAACAAAAATTTTAAAAAATATTGTTTTGGTATATGTACTTACTTTGTAAAAATACTTAAGTATTCAGTAAAAAGCGTTTATTCTTATATTACATACAGACACTGCAATTTTATCTATTTGTATAGATATAAGTTGTAATAATATAATGTTTCTTCTGCTTCATAGTCTTATCCCGTTTTATATCAGATTATATCAGGGTCGGATCCTTAATTTAAAGGATTTCACAAGGGCGCCAATTTTTACCAGAAACGACTGCTGTTTTGCTTCACCCTAAGAGCCTTTAGAAAATGTACAAGAAAGAAAAACTCATTGGCACATGCAAACTTCGAACTTTGACTACCGAGATAAATGTCCGACGCAGGAACCTCTAGATCACTGAGGCTCTAATGTTTAAACTAATTAATAAATATTATTTTTATGGAGAAAAAAATAATGAGCAACATTGGCCTTTCACTCATTACTTTCTATTAATATCTGAAGTTAATGAGATTGTATTACTTAGACGATATAAACAGTTTTTTTTCATTTGATTTTATTACTTGTATTTGCAATATTGTTAAAATTATATTTTATAAAAATGAAGAAACTTTGGATTCGTTTGCTATAATTGTTAGATTTTTTTATTGTCTGCGTATTGACATAATATGCATAGGTACCTACCTATATTATGAGGCTGAAAATATGTATACCTTTAGATTAAATTATTATAGTAAAACATTAAATTATAAACTAAAAGTATACATAAATTATTAGTCTCATAATTTTTGATACTAAAAATACGTTTATAAAATCTTAATATATTTTGTAAGAAAAACATTTAAAAAAATATATGTTAACCTCACAAAAATGTACATCTATGTAGTCAAACAAACAATACTATATATTATTTATGTTAGCTGTACAGGTATATTTCCCGATCCAATGAAAGAAAAACAAAAAAAGCAATTAACAAAAATAGCACAATAGCGTTAGATAATGTTCATGCACCGGTCCTTTGTTTAGCATCAGGCAATAAAGAGCTGGCGCCAGAAAATGCAGCGTTTATAAATTCTGGGCTACAGCAAGTAGATTCATTTTCTGTTGAAGGTGCCTTTGCCACGTTCTTTTATTACCTCGTGACTAACAAGATTTTTAATTATTTCCCTTAATGTCACGTTTAAAAGCGGAGACGCAAAGCTTTGTTGTTTAAGCTATTCTTTTGACGTTTCAGAAGTCTAATATTTTATATATAACGGAAGTTTTATATTAAAAAAGAGGTTTCATTTTATCAAATTTTTCATGTTAAGTGTCTACAGTTGTTGTAAGTATTGGTACATTGAGAATGCTTACTGCCAAACCCAGATAACATTAATACCTATACTCCTCGAGGTTGCACATGCTTATGTTTTAAACGGTTAGGACAGCGAACAAGAACAAGCTTTTCCTAATAGTCGAAGACAACCGTAGATGTTGTAAGTGCTTCGCTGTCCTGTGGTCGAAAGGTTTAGACTATTTTTATTTTGGAAATTTATAGAATAAAATAATTAATTAAAAACGCGGAAGAAGTCGTGGTCACAGGTAAATAAATAAATTAATATATTTTCACAATCTGTATATAGAGAATATTCTAGAAAAATATAGGCGTATCATTCTAAAATGTTTTCTGTATACAGAATGTGAAAATATAGCGAGAGTCGTACGAGGGTATTTAGATGAGGGTGACACAATGTAAGTCATGAATCTTATTCGTGATTTATTGGTCCCTTCCGCCCCCAGAGGTCGTGGGGGTGTTATCGTGTGCCAGACCTGTGACAGCCTTCTGCCATGTATTAGGCTGTCAGTTCCCATACCAACGGTTATTATTAAAAAACTCGTCCAGTGCGAGTCGCACTCGCGCACGAAGGGTTCCGTATTCTCTAAAAAATGGCGAAATGATTACGTTTGTTGTAATTATATCAATATCATTCTATTTTAAAAGCATTTGCCTTTTAACTTATTTAGTATTTGTTGTTATATTATAGTCTGTGAGAATTACAACATTCTAGTTATCCGGTTTATGAGAAATAGTCTGGTGCACAGACAAAGAGACATACATATGGACAACGTAGTCTTAGTTTTTACCCTTTTGGTATGGAACCCTAAAAACCGGCCAAGAGTTAATTCGCCGATGAAGGGTTCCGTACAGAATCGAAACTATAGAACTATGGTCTTAGATTTATAGCAGCCTACTCGGAGATTTTCAACGATTTTACTAAGTATTTACCTGGGTTCGAAGGCTAATCTTATATTTTATTCCCTCCGGTTACTTTAAGGTCCATTTACTGAGACTTATTGCGGTATTGCCAACATCAGATTAGAATTTATTACCGTTTCAAGGTCGTCTTTGGTTTAGTAGCTTATATACCTAATGCCTTCGTCTGTTGGGAGTCGGGTTTGATTTTCGACAGACGACTATCGATGTACTTAGGTGACATGAATCAAGAGCATCAAGAAACTTGTGCTATGAAAAAAAAATACTCATTTTCTTAATTTTATTTTCAAAGAGAAAAAGTAATACTACGTATCAATGCAATTCAAAAACCATAAAGGTTTGTCTAGAATGCAAAAATGGACTTAACTTCAACGCACCATTAAGATCTTTGACATACAGACGGTGTTAATTTTAACGTAATCCGTCTATAATTAGTTTTCTAATTAAAAACAGACTTGCTATACTCTCCCGCACTTAGGGGTAAGAAAAATAGATGAATTAAATAATATAATCTTTACTATTAGAATCCTACCTTGCCTTGCATATATTCCATACAAACTAAAGTTTTATTAGTTTCACCATTTGTAACTCGAGAACAGCTGAGCCAATTTTCTAGACGCCAATAGAATTTAGTTCGATTCCAGTAGATCTAGTTTCTAAAGCTCGAAAATAACCCAGTTCAATCATGCACAAATACAAAATCCTTTTAGCGCACCAATAGATGGCGTTTAGAATCAATGTTATTCGTCGTTGCCAGGAACATCCAAACCATCATTACTATTAAACAAACATATACAGGGTGTTATTAATTCGCACTAGAGAACGCCGACAGATTCTACGTATATAATAATCGGTATATACTAAATATAGCTGGATCGTCCGGAGCTCACGGCCCGGATGTTACTATTGGCAACCGGCACCTCGCTGCTCCCGAGATCCCATTTTAGTGGTAATGACTATTGGAATAAGAACTTGAATTGCGTGGATGATGTGTTCCAGTTGCGAATGTATGGTGATGTCAATTGCATCTCCTACCACCTGATTCCCGGTGACGGGGGTGGCTCGTTGTTTTGCTCAGTTTGTAAATGCACATGACAATTTGATGTTAATTAATCAAAAATTTAACATAATACAAATTACAGTTATTACTAGGTGGTAGAGTCTTGCAACGACTCGCCCGGATTGGTGCCTTATCTATTCCTGTCACAATAGCGGCAGTGCTCGCCATTGTCGTGTTCTGGTTTGGAAGGTAGGGTAGCCGGTAAACTTACTTACGCAAGAGGCTTACCATCCCAGTCTCAAGTTGGCAACGCACCATTTCCACCTTTGGTGTCTATAGGCGACGCGGACGTGTATGTCTTACCATCAGGAAATCTGTCTGCTTATTTGCCTTTCATTATCATAAAAAAAACATATCTATACAAATAAATAAAATGCATGTTGTATGTAATATTAAAATAAAAAATTCATATGTATGTTTACAAGTGTTCATGTGTACGAGAATGTTAGTGTTACATATAATGACTCTACCACCGTCTGACCGATTGACTGCACAAGTCGAATAATCCGGAAATCTTCTCTTTGACTTTGATTGGGTCGTTACATCTCTACCTCAGTAATTAATTAGGAGAATGTTTGTGAGGTAAACTAATATTTTGCACATGCTTTCATGATGTAGACAGCCGTTACTGCCAGTATTACCGAATTTCCATTAGTTAGTAATACTTCACTGAACCTTTAAAACTAGGCTGAAGTTAGTGGTAAACCTTTGTGGTAAGTATGTAAAAGAAAAAAGTAAACGTTCCATTTACGAAATGTCTGTACCAAATTTCTTTTGAAAGAGATAAGTTTTTCCCGCCTGCGTCGCTTTGAGTCTAAGACCATTACTTTGATTAAGCTTTATTCTTTTTTTTTACATTCAACAGTGGCCGAGGCTTAGGCTGTGTGTGACAGTCTTGATGCGGCTTAATTAATTTTTAAGTAGTTTAATGACTCATATCTTATTCCAGCTGAAATAAGTAATTTTCCATTTCACGGTTCGGTTGGTAGGAATTTCTTTCATTAGAGGCTTGTGCGTTTTCTTACATTTTTGTCTCACTTTTTAAAGAATCCTGGGTTTAGAAAAGGACATTTTTACGCTTTTTAAAGTTACGCCAAATTCGCAAATCACATTTGATACTATCAAAATTAATTTTGAAATTAGACACACTGTTTTTTTTAACTCTAAGCAATTTTAGATTTTTTTTGTCAGAGCTTAGAGATAAATAAATGTTAGAGTTTTGGCGGGATCCAGAGATTTTTTTTTGTAATTGGATTTTTTATTTTATATAAATACCAATAAATATATAAATATTACTGGACAAATTACACAAATTGATCTAGCCCCAAAGTAAAGAAATTACATTAAATATATACCGGAATTGTTGAATTTCATGTACATATTGAGTTAAATTAGGCGGAATTTCATATAATTTTGGAATGTTAAAGTGTTCATGAAGAAATTAATGTATTGTGTATTTCCTCGATACCGTCAAACCTCACTCGATAAGCCTATGTATGGATGCCACCGTTTTTTCTAAGTGTTGGCTCGGGTTCCGTTGTAGAATAGGCCAACTGCCTTCCACCCAGGTAGCTCGTAAGAGGCGAGCACTGGTTCTATTGTCACCAACACCATGACATTGACTAGGTGGTAGAGTCTTGTAACGTCTCACCCGGATTGGTACCACCGCCTATTCCTGCCACAATAGCGTCAGTGTCCGCCATTGTCGTGTTCTGGTTTGGAGGGTAAGGTAGTCGGTAAACTTACTCACGCAAGAGGCTTACCATCCCAGCCTCAGGTTGGCAACGCACCATTTACACCTTTGATGTCGACATGTATAGGCGACGTGTATTTCTTACATCAGGAAATCCGTCTGCTTGTTTGCCTTCCAATATCATAAAAAAAACGAAAGGTAGGTATGTATACATACACGGTCTTCCTTTTCATCGTCGTAGCCCGTTAGTTATCCCGTATTATATCAGATGATATCGGTAGGAGATTTGACTAGGACCCCAGTTTTTAAAGCGACTGCCGTCTGACCTTTTCAACCTAGAAGTTAAACTAGGCCCAAAACTAGATTAGGTCGAATCCAATGAATCCGGTTTTCCTCACGATGTTTTCCTTTACCGTAAGATAACTCAGAAAATGTACATAAGTTAGAAAACCTCATTGGTACATGGCGAACTTATTACCCGAATGAAAGTCCGATACGCCTACCTCGAGAAAAATAGCATTTTTCACGACGTTCTTGAAAATAGCATTTTAAAGAGATAACGGTCTTTCTGTCTGTTTGTTCCGTCTAATCTCTGTAACGGCTACACAAATTTTGACGGGGCTTTCTTTGGCAGATAACTGATTTTGGTTTACTTTTGTTAAATACATCACGAACGATATCGTCGACTCAACTAATAAGTTAGCATCAAAAACCGATCCCCATATGTTTTTCAATTTGTCAAAAAAAAAATGAAATGAAATAGTTGTAAAAATGCTCGTAACTCAGAGCGTCGCGCCGCCACTCGGCGACGTATGAGTTATCACTCAGGATGACGCATGAGTTATTTACTCTGCGCGTGCGCAATTAATCTGTGTCCCAAAATAATTAAACAATAATGCGATGTCTTTGTTAATGTTAACGCTGGTTTATGACCGAGTGCTTCCGGGTGCGAAACTTGTATAGAAGTAATGACGTCACCAACTTGATTGAATGATAATTTTAACTATACTGCATTTTTTTCTTGCTTTCTCTGTACAATATATTATTTGACTGCTTCGTTGGTCGAGCGGTTAACTTGCTTAATGCCACCGATCAATTCGCGAGGCTCGGGTTCGATTCCCGTCGGGGACAGGCATTTTTATGATAAGTATGACTGTACTTTAGAGTCTGGGTGTTAATTAAATTTATTCTGGTATCTATACAAAGTTTTTATATGTGTATGTATAATACACTTCTAAAATAAAACATCTAAAATGAAAGTAGCTTAAGTCGTTATTTATTACATTAGCTGTATGCCAGTGACGTCCCGTGAAAATCGGTCCAGCCATTTTAGAGTACAAACAAACAGACAGATAGACAAAAATTCTAAAAAATACTATTTTGGTATATATGCACCTACCTTGTAAACATACATATATGCATTTAGTAAAAAGCGGTTATTTTAATATTATATACACACACACTTCAATTTTATTTTTTTGTATAGATAAATTTCGTAGTGGCGTTACAAGCTGAGCAAAAGTCAAATTCATTCTTTTAAAGCACATTTAAATAAGAGTTTGTTTTGAAAAAGTTTTTTTTCTTCATGTTTATGGCTGCACCGGCTAAATAAGCATATTTATCATATACATAAAAAACATAATAGCAAAAATATAGAATGATAAAAGAACCTCCTTGTTTGGAGTTGGTTAAAAAGAGACTAGGCAAAAACTTCCGACGGTAGATCGCGTAACACCAACTAAGGAGCGCGTTCAGGAAATAGATAAAGGTTAAGTAATGTTAGGGCAATTTTATTATTAAATAACCTCAAAGGCGAGAGCACGACCGCCCTATCTCGACAGCGCTAAGACCCGTTGCGAGACGCCATCCTTTATACTCTAGGAGGCGGCTGTAAAACATTGATGGTTGTATTTTTTTTATTTAAATTAATATGTGGAAGTTTCACAGAATATAAAATATATTGGTGGTTGTATTCTAATACTCTTGGCATACAAGTACTTAAAAAACACAGATTACTTGAAGTAGGATTTTTGGTGTCATTTTTCGATTTGATAAATCATAAATCCAACGATGTTAAAAGATTCAGCTCTACAGGGGCACATTAAAATATTTTTTTCGCATTGTTGCCCTTGTTCCTGCTTATGTATTACAAATACCAAGCTATTTAACGGGAACCCTGTGAGATATAGGAATAAAAGTATTACGTGTTCTTCTTTTAAATTTAGCCTAAAGCATCCCACGATTTTGTTGTTGTATATTTTTGAAAGCTTAGTGTTAATGTAGTTGTGGTGGTGATATATAAGGTTTATGCGTTACACAGTCGTCTCTTTGACTATGACGTGTGGAGGTTTGGACAGATAACCCTCAGTATCGCGGCCATGAATGTAAATTTCACTCAAGTTCCGCGTACAACCTGCGGAGATTGGCCTTATCGTTCACGACCAGGTGGGACTGCACATCACGCCTAAACTGTGAGGGGAAGAAGGGGGGATGGGGGGGGTCAGATTCCCGGATACCTCATAATCAAAAACAGTAGCACAATGCTCCTTGCAAACTGGTCATTAGCTTTTAAAGGACGTTTGACGAAGTCAAAGTCTATGTGAAATTGTCACCTTCGATCAAAAGCTTAACAGACATATGGTTGAGACTATACAATATCTATGCTTACAGTTATGTAAGCATTACTTCAATTCCTATGCAAACTTTCCATAGGACAGATTGTAGCGAATATCATTGGCCACAAATATCGTGGCAGTTCCAAACCTCAACTCCTTTGCCGAAGAGAGTAAACCTGAAATGGCAAGTTTTTTAGTGGTTGTTACAGCTAAGGATTGATGTGATTATGCCAATCAGCTCTTTCCAGTCCACAGCTGGACATAATCCTCACTCATCGTCCTTATGTATCTCTTGCGTATATCACATGTATATTGCACGATTTGGTGTTAAGTGCAGGCGGAGTTTCCATATGGATATTTTCCGCCTTAAGTTTGCATTCCCACACATTCGCCACCCACGGCTGGACCTTTACAATGGTGTTATCGCGTCAGTATCTCAACAATGGTGATTCCTGTTGTAGCTGTCGTACTGATGAACTACAGCAGCGCTCTCCACTCAATCGCCGGACACTGAGCGCCTACGACAACCGTTATCTTACAAGTTACGAGACCGCTTCTGTAGCTAGCTGGTCTTATCTAGCCTTGGTACTTTTAAGATTAAACTTGCTAGATATATAATATCATATCCTTCAGGACAGCAAGGGGTCGCTAATATATTCGGCATTTTCAATCTGCTTATTTGCTGTACCCATGATATTTCATGCTCATTCACATTTTAGATCCAGTAATTTGAACCAGATAATTTTTAGGCACTTTTTAGGAAAGCTTGTAGATAATTTTTAGGGATGTTTCCCGTATTTGACTTCTGTGGCTAGCTGGTGCTCATGTAAACGTGTACCACTTGGTCTATCTAGCCTAGTTTTAAGATCAAACTCACTGGATATATAACCATACATCCTTCAGGAGAGCAGGGGATCGCTAATATCTTCGGCGTTTTTAAACTTGCCTAGTTGCTATATCCATAATTTTTGATGCTCAATCGCCTTTTAGATCCGACAATTTTGACCAGATCATTGTTAGGCATATTTTAGGGATGCTTGCGGATAATTTTTAGAGATGTTTCCCGTATTTGAATCCGCATTCCTTCACGTTTATGAATGCCACCCACGGGACAGGACTCTTACAATGGTGTTATCGGGAGAGTATCTTAACAATGGTGGTTCCTGTTGTAGGTGTCTCGCTGATGGACTACGGCGGGGCTCATGGCTCAATCGCCGGACACAGCGCCTGCGCCTACGACATTATCTAGCGAGTTACGAGCTCGCCTCTGTTGAGAGTGTTAATGTGCATGTATGACCCGGGTACATATGGATGTGGTAGTTTTAATATTCAAACTCCTTAGGAGTTTCACTCCACGAACGTTACACGGTACGGTTCCACTCCACAAACCGGTAACCGTACCGTTACTAAAAATAACACATACTCCTCCCCAAAAACATAACAGTAATTAGGGTAGATTGTGCTTGTATAACATCTTCTGTATAATAAAATTGGAGTGTCTGTGTGTAATATTAAAATAACAGTTGTTTACTAAATGCATATGTATATTTACAAGGTACATAATCAAAATAATATTTTTACAATTTTTGTATGTATGTTTATTTCCGCTAATCTCTGAAACGGCTAGACCGATTCTGAAGGGACTTTCACTGGCACACAGCTGATGTAATAAGGAGTAGCTTCAGCTACATTGTATATTAAGTTAAATTCAAATGAGGTCCCATGAAGTGACAGGTGGCAAGACCGTGTGACAGTTGTTGCCATATTAGGCTCAACATAATCTATCCGAATTTAACATATAAGGTCCCAGGCTCGATTCCCGGACAGGGAAATTTATTCAACGAGTTATTATTCTTAGTTTATATGAAGAACTATGTACGTTGTCTGGGATCAGATTTGTGTCCGGTAAGGCGACAAGTCACACAATCACACCATGGGATAGAATATCGTCGGCTAATCCTGGGTGCATATGTACCTCTGGCAGGTAGCCAGGTAGGCAGGTAGCTTCGGGGATATGGATGTCGTGATATTAGTATTTTCTTAACTAACTCTTTCGGATCCTTGCCATATCGATCTTTGAAGAATTATTCTACACATCCAAAGTTTCGTAACTCCTAGCGACCGTAGCGAACATTCGTGTCTGGGAATCTAACGACGTCTTTACTCCTTTAATACAAAGATTTTATCGTGGTTTTTACTACTTTATAAGTACGCAATGTCGTTTTCAGATTGTGAATAAATGTATGAACTGATATAAGAAATATAAATGGGTTTTGAGCACAAAACAAGCTTGTATTTATGTTTATTATCTCGTTAGTGTAGTAAAGGTTCAACACCTTAAAGGTAATTGGTATCAAAAAGTTAACATTTATAAAAAATAATGTATATTAACTAAAATTATGTAAAAATATGCATGTCTATTGATATAATAATATAATATCACTTCTGCTTCAAATGTTTCTTATTAATAGAGAAAACTTATTATAACATAAATGATTATTTTAAAGATAAGGTTAAGTAATAAATACATCAAATTGATATTGATATAGTTTAAATTTGATTAAAGAAGTCATGGTTGCCGGCGAGTTTGTTTCGCTGTTTCTTCTCCTGACTGGCTAAGTTTGGAAACGGTGGTAGTTTATGGAAGACAGGGTTAAAATAAGCCAGGTGTAAATTAATGTTTAATAATTAATAATTGGTTTATAATTGGTTTATAATGTTTTTACAATAAAGAAACATAAATTATATGTAAAAAAAATCGTACACCACATTGTGGTAGGATATGTTGGTTGTGTGTATAATTATTAAAAAACTTTTGTTTTGTAACAACTTTTAAATACACATATTCAGCAAATAAATCATATTTATTTCATTTTTTATGAGGTTCAGGGTTCAAATAAGGTCGCTTATAAATATACCAGAGATCAGTGCGTTTCTATCTTAATCGAACATTAAAGGATTTTGATGTTTTTGCTATCATCAGAGACTTATGGTTAATGAACACTCCTAGCGCCGAATACCAGAAGTGATTTCAGGTTCGATTCCCAACAGCGACATGCATTTGAGTAATAAGCTTAATTATTAGTATAGTTGATTAACACTTATCAAAAATTAATAATTTGTTTGCATATGCTCAGATAAATTAATGGTATTTTTCAGATGTTATAATAATGTAAAATATGATAATTGCTAGTGTATTTTATCCGAGGTTGGTGTCAAGTCTCCGAAACCATTTTGCACTTGATACTCTCTGCCTGCCACTGTGTTTTTGCAGTTTTACCGCGTTAAAATTATCTTTAAAGCACTTATTGCATAGCAGAAGTCGCGCGCCAATGTTAGCAAAACGTGTTCATAGTACACGATACATTTAACTCGGAGATGTTTCTAGAAACTATTAAATGGCGCCAATGGGGTCTTTGTGTTAGTTCTTGACATACTTACGATTTTACTAACATCTTGGTACTGAACTTTCAATTAAGCACTGTTTAGCGGCTCGACTGATGTATTTATTTATGGACTTGCATTGTACGACGAGAATAATATCCTACTAATGTTATAAGTGCCAAAGTTTGCGAGTAAGATGTTTGTTACTCTTTCACAAAAAAAACTACTAAACTTATTTTATGGGATAGACAGCGTACAAGTAAACGTGTCTTCTGATGGTAAGAGACAACCGTGGCTTATACACACCATAGATGTTGTAGGTGCGTCGCCGCCCTGTGGCCAGGGTGTTAGGCCTGATGTACAAGGATTTGGATATAACTTAATAGTAATGTAGCTTATACATAAGAATATCACATAGGTTACTTTTTAATCGACTACATCAAAAAGAAGGTATGTTTTTAACGCAATAAGTATTATAATCGGAAAAAAATTCTTTAATAATCCATGCGGGCGAAGCCGCTGGCCGAATTTGTATTGTATTAGAATGATATTAACAGTCTTGGTGTTCTATAGGTAAGCACTTCAGACTACGACTCTTATAGTCGATGTACGAACTTCGCTATGTAGAAATGAGTTTCTCTGTCTTAAAAGTAGAAGGAAAACACATAAAAGGTGGAAAAGGGGCAAGTGGGTCATCTGATGGTAAATTTTGATGACAATTTTCTGATCACCACCGTACAGATCCGTGGCCGACCTTTTAATGGGTCTTTTTTTTTATAAACCGTGATTTTAAATGTTGAGGACAGAAAATAGCGCTCACAGAAAGAGAAATCTCCTAAAGTCCACAATTTCAAATCGACCCGATTATTATGAGCTATAAAAGTCATTCACCAGGAAAACTACTTTTTGGATGCCCTTATTATTACGGGTGCGATATGAATAATATTTCTTTCTCGTTTCTATAACAGATGACATGGGGGTCAGTTACATAATCTAGGGGATTTGAGGAGATGGAGTCGTAGAGAGCTGTGCAGCAACTCGCCCGCGTAGGGATCCTTACCAAATCCTGCCACCATAATAATGTTGTCGTGGTCCGCTCCGGAGGGTAGGGTAGCCGGTAGATTTGGACATAAGTCCCAAACTGTCTTCTCCCATAAAAAACCAGGTCCTATCTTGGATTATGGTAAATACGAATACATTACTCCGAATTTCCTTGCAATTAAATTATTTTTACATAACGGGCTTTGAACCTGGACTGCTTGAATAGAACTCCAAAGCGCTAACCAATAGACCTACTATTCTCAGCTCTACCTACACAAACAAAAAAAAAAAAACAAAAATAGTGCCGTAACATAATATATTGATAATAAAATAAAAACATAAACACAGGACAGATTTAAATCGAATCATAATTACTTCGGTTTTTTTAAACATCCAATGTCACTTGGTAGACAATAAAAACACAATATAATTTAAAATTCAAATGTCACAAACGTAAATACCGACATAATACACACTTAAGGACTTTATTTATCCGTAAACTACTTACAAGTTAAACTGTTATTGTGTAGATGGTACACAATAACTTTAGGATTGGGATGTTTAAAAAGTAATGGGCATATTTTAGTCTATGACCGGGTTATGTTTATCGGAAATAGGTTTGTCCATCTTTTAATGATATAAATACCGGCCAAGTGCGAGTTGAACTCGCTCACTATGGGTTTCGTGCCATCTATACAAATAAATAAAATTTAAGTGTCTGTATGTAGCCGCTTTTTACTACAAGCATATGTCTGTTTACAAGGTCTATTTATTCTATTTGTTTACTCGCTAATCTCTAAAACGGCTGAACCGTTTTTGACGAACTTTCACTGGCAGAAAGCTGGTGTCAGTCGGGGACTTTTGTTTACACATAGGAGTGACAACAATCTGATCATTAAGTGTGCCATTTCTCTCCTTACCTA
>DVZL01003405.1:0-14024 GCA_018236625.1 Lasaia peninsularis
GGCGAGTCGTTGCAAGACTCTACCACCTAGTCAATGTCACGGTGTTGATGACAATAGACCCTGTGCTCGCCTCTTACAAGTTGCCAGGGTGGAAGGCAGTTAATCTATTCTACAACGGAACCCGGACAAACACGAGTTATAAAAGGTGTTTCTATAAATATAAAATATAAATAACCGGCCAAGTGCAAGTTGACCATAGTGGTTTCGTATTATGTATAAAAACGGCAAAAAGATTACTTTTGTTGTACTCGTTTGGGGACACTATTTATATATTAATTTAAATCTGCTATTATGATGTACAGGATACAACTAAAAGTGAGAGGGGGCTCCCATACAAGAAAGGTGAATTTTCACCGTTTTTATCAAATCGGAATCTTCCTTACACGAGACTCACTTGCGATTGGCCGGATTTTTTAAATTTTAATTTTATTTCTAATTACAAATGAATAATATATTTTTTGCAACTTTATTCACATCTATGTATATAAAAAAGTTGTGTTAGTTAATCTATTTGTAACTCAATAATGGCTGAACCGATTTGGCTCAAAATTCGTTGGAAGGTAGCTTAGAACCAGGAGATAAACATATAATACTTTATGTTTCTATCTGTTCTGTTGTCACACATTTTTGTGTGCATATCTTGTAGGTCTGACAATCAGTAATATATTTTTATATTTATAAATGCGGATGATACGATGTCAGCAATGAATTTTTCACTGTTAAAAACTTGAAAATAAAATCCGCCATTCATTACCCAACATAGTTGATTTATTAAGTTTTCAACTCGATGAATTAATGTTTTTGCATTTTGAATATATTACAGAGTTCCGAGCGTTAATAATGAAATAAGTTTTGCGATTCTTGACGATTGATGGAGCTGGCTAAAACTTGGGAATCGCTTATCTCTGTGACGTAAATATAATATTTTAATCACGTTTAACCTCGATTGCCTAGGGCTTACGGCTTCAGACTTCAATTCTGGTAGTTTAGGTTCGAACCACTCCACATACCAATGAGTTTCTAACTAATGAACTAAGTGCTTTTACGGTGTTAGGAAAATATTGTAAGCGAAATTGTGCCCTTAAATTGCTCATGTATTATCCGAGGGTGGTGTCAAGAGTTTTAAAAACCTGCATGTTTGTATGGAAAGTGTAATGAATGAAAGTAGAAAGCGCGACACTTGGCACTATACTCTCTACCTACCCTACAAAGGACTTGACGTAAATTTCTATGTAAGAGTAAAGAAATAAAAAAATTAGCACTATATTTAATGAAAATAATCCCTTAGATCCATTATCTAGTGTCAGATATAACCCAGTTACAAACCTTACAACTTTGAACATTAAAATGAATTCTCCGACACTAAAAGGGTTTTAGTGTTACTCAAGACATAACAATTTATGTTAGTCTATTCTACGCGCAATTAAATCTAATATCCCCCTCTCCTTCTCATACATTAAGTGGGGGAAATTAATCCAAGAAGGGACTTTATGAATATTATAGTATCCTTAAGCAATCAATATAAGTTGTTTGTCAGCTTCGTCCAAACTTTAGCCTGTTTCTCTGTCAGATGATATCGATAAGTAGCTACTTAATGACCACCTCGTTGATCAAGGTTGATCGCCACCGAAATCAACTGTCATGAACATTAATAGTTAAAGAATTTAAAACGTTAGAAATGTATTATATGTTTTTAGTCGCCTTTGTAATTAGGTACATAATGCAATCTTCCCAAGTTTTATCATATTATAGATACAAAAACAACGAAATAAAGTAAAAAGCTTTGAGAATACTTTAAAGCATAATATCTTGATAAGCTGGCTGCAAACCGTGTAGTTCTTGTTTACAAATAGAAAGAGGGAAGTTTTACGAGTTAAAACTTTTGCATGTATTACCGTTGATTAGAACCAGATTCGAACATTTTGTTCTTGTTTCGTAAGAATTCATACAATCTGCACGTTTGAATCAGAGTTAATTCGATTGCTTTCCTTTAAAAGAGATTTTAGCATCAGTAGTTACTACTGTTTTGCTTTTTGTTTTCGAGTTAATTCTGTTACGTTTTTGTCTAATATTTTGTTACTTTTATTTATTCTTTATAATTATATAAAAAATCTCTATGTATGACGCTATTCTTGCAGCACTGTTTTGCTTTTTGATTTTGAGTTAATGCTGTTTATTATTTTTACATTTTGTAACATTTTTTCGTAATATTCATCATCTCACATATCACTCTTCATCATTTTTGGTTATTGACATTAAAATTCTTTTTATATAGTTTAATCCCAGTTTTAATGTGCGTGATTAATTCACATATTACAGGGTGAATTTTGATCAATGTACAGACAAACATTTTTAAAATGCTACAAAAATGTGTTCTGGTGTCTGATTTCATTCAACTCTGCATATTCTTTTTCATATATATTTTGTACGATATTCATTCTTTTACAATTTTATTTTAGGTATGTATGGGTAAAAAAATAACTCAAAAGGAAAACCTTTAAAATGCATTCAAACATAATATATTGATAAGCTGGCTACAAACCATGTAGTTCGTGTTTACAAATAGAAAGAGGGAAGTTTACGAGTTGAAAATGTTGCATGTATTACCGTTGATTAGAACCAGATCCGACGTTTGTTCTTGTTTTGTAAAACTTCATACAATCTGCACGTTTGAATCAGAGTTAATTGGATTGCTTTCCTTTAAATGAGATTTCAATATTGCAAGTTAATACTGTATTGCTTTGTGATTTTGAGTTAGTGCTGTTAAGTAATAAATTATCTCGCATTATTTTCTTACTAATCATAATCTTCTTATTAATATTAAAACCCTTTTAATTTCTTCTACTTGTTATTTCAAAAATTTAAACGCATTTAAACTGCAAAAAAAACTGACATGTCGTCTAGATAATATTTTTTGTTGGTTATATTTCAAAACGAGTTATTTGATTGCCGTAAAATCTATAAATGACTACCTCCGAAAACTTCTTACAAAAAAAGAGTCTATAAAATATTGAAAGAGCAATCGCTTAATGAACAAGTCGATAAATCGAGGAGATTTTTGGAATTTTCATTACACTTCTTACAAAAAAACAGTCTATCGAATATTGAAAGAGCAATCGCGTAATGAACATGCCAATAAATTGAGGATATTTATTGGTATGTTCATTACACGATTTAAGTTCGGTTAAAAAATACCAACATTTCCTCATCATTCTAATGCTAACACTGCATTCTTTCCCGAGTTTGCTTTTCTATCCTTTATGTTAAATCCGTATCATGTCTCGTTCCAAAGCAACTAGCCATCATTTTGCCACTGCCTATAGGTTTTATGTTTACGTTGATTCTAGTATATGGTAATTATTTATTTTCCCAAAATGATATGTCCTGACTGAGAATTGACTTTTGCCACGTTCTTTTAAGATGCTTTTGTTAAAGTTAGTTTGGTGTTCAAGTCTCTAATGGAGTTCCTTCGTTGAATGACCATTCTGATGATGTTGTTTTTCTATCAGACTTTATAACCTTAAAAAGCAGCCCCGACTATTTCAATCAAAAATGTTATATTAAGGTTAATCATAGCAAAAACTAAATATAAAATATCAATTCACGTAGAATCATCTACCACAATCAAAAATTGAACTACAATCTATTAATTGGAGGTTTTTAATATGTAAGCTAACTCAGCAATGCTTTATCAATCAGCACGACCATAAACTCTATCACGTAGTTAGTCACGGTGTTAGTGATTATTAAAGCGTCTGTACTTAGAAAAAGTCACTTATAGAATAATGAAAAGAAAACCTACGAAATCAATTTTAAGTACTTGAACTTTCTTTTCAGGTAAGTCGACTGAAGTGAGGCAGTAAATCCTGACTGACACGTGTTCATGTCAGTTACGAGCTGCCTTACGCGAGGGTAAGTGATGGAACACTTATTCCAGGACCAGTAAAGGACACTTCCGTTTCCAGTTTAACCCGTCTCAAGTTCAATCTTGTTAATATGTAAAAAGTTTTGTGTCACGGTGTTAGTGATCGCACTTCTTTAAAGTATCTTGACCGATTATCATAAAAGTATAATATAGTAGATTTACAAAATTGCGAGTTTGATTTGCACACACAGGTTCCGCATAGAATCTATTTTTTATTTTGTATATACTGACGCGTTTCCATTGAGCCCCATTTAATATCAGTCGATATGATACCAGAGCTCTCTTTAAATTGGTACATATTACGTGTTTGACATAAATTGATATAACTTCTTTATTTGTTAACTGATTTAAATGAAATAAACACTAAATGTTAAGTGAAGGTCATTGCAACATATTTATTAAAACTTCATTAAAATCGGTTTAGCCGTTTCTGAGATTAGCGTGCAAAAACATATAGATAAACAAAGTAAAAAAACATTGTTTTGGGCTCTCCTGGTATATAATTATTCCAGCCCATTGTGTTTTTAAATAAACTTTTCATGTACAGACAGTGATCAGTTACAGTTTTGTTATATGTATAGATTTTAGTATTTGTTTTTAAATGCAGCAATCTATAACGGTTTATGCGACAAAGCCTGGTAACAGACAGACAAACAGACACATGTACTTTACTGCGGAGTCTTTGATATAGGGTTTCGTCTTTACCGTTTGACCAAGAAACCGTAAAAAGAACATTTAGAGGTTTAATAGAGATAAATAAGATGATAACAAATTGTCTAAAATTACGGAAAATTCACTGTAAAGAGTACGAACTTAGCATAAAGTCACTATTACCTTTTAAGCCACCTTTTTCTAGTTGAATTTAAGAGAATTTTATGGAGCCCTTTGTTGCTGTTTTATCTTTAATCTGTAATTATGAATGAGAGAAATTTCAACAGATAAGCGGGTTAACAAGTTATAGTAGGCTGTGGAAAATAATAAGAGGTTCCGTATCTTAGGGTGATTAAGATTATTTTTTTGCAAAATTTTATTCTTTCCTATATTTTCTTTTTTTGAATGTTTTTCAGATTATTCTAAGTAAGCTTACATTGCCCGTGATTGAAATGCGCCCGAAGTGGCGATAGACTTGCCACCTATCACATAATGGGCCCTAGTATCTTGGCTAATCGTGGGTGTTCTATTATATCTACTAGACTTACGAGTCGTGGATATACTAGTACACCTCTACGTACCTTTCGGGGATAATAGGCGTGAAGGTGCTTTTTTAATCTTTATTATTTTGCCTCTGTGGCATAATGGTACGCTCTTTGAATTTCGGTTTCAGTAGTCGAGGTTCAAACCCCGATATGTAGCAATGAGTTTTTCTAAAGTACGTTTTCTTACGGTGAAGGGAAACATTGTGAAGTAACCAGAAAAACCAAGGATAAATAAAATCGGACTACTAATGAATTATAGCTAATTTTAAATTTTGCTTTTATTTCTTACGTAAATTGGATAAAAAGTAGTAATCTGTCTCGGAATAGTAAATCATTCGATTGACAAATTTCGTTACGTTTTGTTCAGTAATATAGTCGTGAATGCAGACAGATAAAAAAATTGTACGCAAAAAATGTGTTTCGCAGGCTGTTTTTAGTTGCTTAGACCTAATTTAAATAATTAAAATATAAGTAATTAATGTTGGTTTTAAAGTTTTACACTAGCCTTTTTTATATAGTCGGTTGAAAAGTAACTTGCGTCTTATCTAAGCTAGATTGCTTATCTAAGCATCAAAATCGATCCAGTGGTTTAAATAACAAAAAATTAAAAATCCATACAAATTTTTGCATTTATAATATTAGTAGAATAAAAGTAATAACATAGACAAGTCGGAAACTCACTCAAATTTATAACCGACTTGAGAAAGAGGAGTTTCTCAATTCGACTGATAGTTTTATGTTTTTTTGGTTAAAAACTTTTGACTGGGTGAACTTTGATGTTTCTTTTTTGTTTTGAAAGCTGGTGCTTCCGATGTAGTCCCATTTTAATTTGGTCCAGTTTTTATACATCATATAGAGTTGAAGTTTCTTGCAGTTTTACTGCGTATTTTTTTGTTTTATATGTTTGTTATAATTTTTACACCGTAAATTTGGAAAAGATTTTGAAAATAATTATTTTGTATGAAGAGCAGTTAATGTGAATGAATCTAAGCAAGTATGTAGGAATTGTGACACTTAGCACTCGATACACTCTGCCTACGATACAAAGAAACTTGGCGTGAACATATGTATGTATGTTGTATGATAAGTTATAGTTGTGAAAGATAACAGGCTGACAGACAGATGAACAGCGGAATCTTAGTAATAAGGTTCCATTTTACCCTTTGGGTACGAAACCCTAAAGAATATATACTGAAAATTTTTAACTTAGGACCTTGAGATTCCTTCAGAGAATTATTAAAAAAATATATAATATTGTTGCTGTAAACTTTTCCCTATATATTTGAAAACAAGATCTATTATGAAAAATTGTGATAATATAAATAAATTGGTCAAGTGACACTTGGCACTCGATACACTCTGCCTTCCTTACAAGAGATTTGGCGTAAAGATGTATATTGTATGAAAGTTATATAAACTTCAAAAGTACAGTATAAAGTGATTGGTTTAGTACTTTTTAATATATTGAAAGAGGAAGTTGGTAAAAATTATATCAGATTTAAATATTAATGTTGTTTAAATATGTAATACATCTTTCGTAGTCTACTCCTAGTCGAGTAAGACAATCAAGTTGGAACAAATATATGTTGACGCTGCACTAATACGTCTAACAACAGTCTGCGGTATCCCCCCTTCCCTCCCCACTACTCCCCACGATAATTTCTATTTAACCCTGTGGCTGCCTTAAAAGCTTCCTAAATTGTTTGAGATGGGTCAGGAAGATGTTTAGCTGAATGCAATTAAACCACTCTTAGAATTCACCTCAAGGAAATTAATTGAGTGTGAGAGAAGCGTAGAGACTTATACGGCTTTAGAGGCTTGAAATATAATCTTCTAATAAAAAATGAGTGATTTTTCTAAATAGATAATTACAAATTGAAAACGCTTTAGAAAGTTTATCATTTTAGAAATGAAATAAATTTCGTTAAGCCTCGATTTTGAAGGGGTAGGCACTATGCAAAGGTGCATAATGTTATGCACCCACAATTAACATAGTCTCATGGTGTGATAGGTGTCAAATCCGTTGTCGTATCGGGCACGAATTAAATATCTGACAACATAGTATATTAAATTGAAAAAATATATAAAGCAAGTTGCCCAACTCGGGAATGAAGTCAGAGACCTCGTGTTGGACAAAGTTGGACTTCACTACGATCTAGACGATATATATCAAAGAAATATATCATCATCATTTCAGCCAATGCAAGTTCACTGCTGGACACAGGCCTCCTTCATGATATTCCATCTCGACCGGTCTAAAGAAATATATAGCATTAAATAATTTTAAAAGCCGCGGTTAAAATATATCACTGGACCGGAACGCTGACGCTTACTGAGAAGATCCGGTGAAAGAAATAATATTGTTATAGCTATTAGCTTCCAGTTTTATGATTGGTATAGCAGGAAAACTATATAAATAAATAAAATCGTAGTGTCAGTTTGTAAAATTACAATAACCGCTTTTTACTGAATACATAAGACATAAATATGGTCGCAAATTTTATTACGAGAACATTACAATTTAGTTCAGGAATAAAAAAAATCTTATTTTTTTAAATATATAACAATATTTTTCTTAAAAAAATCTCATTTTCGAAAATATGAGAAGTTACAGTAGGAATATTAAATTTTTAAATTACACTCTGAGGGAATCTCAAGGTCCAAAGTTATAAATTGGTCGTATATCTTTCTTTTGTTAAACAAATATTTTGAAGGGATACTCTAAAGAAGATTTAGAATATATTTTCCATATAAATCATACAAGTAGTGCTTGTAAAAGAAATAGAAAAAAAAACACAAAGCGCATGTTTTTTTAGACCCTATTACTAAGACTCCGCTGCTCTAATGAACCGTGGAAGCTACATAATTAAAAATTTTCACAAAATAATGAAGTATTGTCATTGCCGCTTTAATTCCAAATACTAAATACAGTATGAAATAAACATTTAAACGAGGCTCCCATACAAAACACGTGATTTTTTGCCGTTTTACAAATAATTATACGGAACACTTAGTGCAAAAGTACGATTCGCACTTTGCCAGTTTTTTAAGAAGCATTTTTTTTATTTCGAGTAAAATTTACCCAACCAACTATGGTTAGTGGTTCCCTATAAAACAGTAATAATACCAACTATCAAGAATACTAAAAACTTCAACACGGCTTGAGCGACCTTTTTTATTTTTGTCCAGATAATTTTAGGTATAATTTATTCCCTGATGCTCAGTTTTGATGTTTTATCTTCAGTAAGAGTATTTTTCCTAAAATGTTTTTAATAGTTATTTACTTAAATGTAGCAGTGTTTACCTGACTTGCAAACTACAGTAGCGATACTTGTTTAACAAAAATTACTAAATTGGCTGTAACTAACGTACTCGTAAAACGTATAAAATTTAGCGGATCAGCTGGTATATTACAGAAGTATTAATATATCGTAGCTGAGAGCATATAATCACGGTTAATGATCTAAGGAAGGCTTTGTAGAGAAGCTGGTATCAAAGACTAGTATTAAGTTTTTAACAAGACATATTATAATAAGCTTAATAGGTAAGCTTACAAAGCTTATTATGGCACTAACATAATATTTCTTTTCAATCTATACAAATAAATAAAATTGGGGTGTCTGTGTGTAATATTAAAATAACCGGGTATATAAATATAATTAACTAATAATAATAATAGGCGTAACGATTTTTTTATTTAATTTTAGTAATAGAATAAATGTACCCTCTAATTTATTATTATAGCGGCAACAGAAATACATTATCTGCGTGTAAATTTCAAACATCCACATGCGCCGCGTGCGTGCGCACACACGCACGCACACACACCACAAGCACGCACGCGTCCATGTGCACGTGCATAGATAAAATGCATAATATGTATACACACACAAAAAGGTGTACAAAGGAATTTATGGGTGCCGCTAGATAATATCAAGAGCACTTCTAAGGGGAGGGGAACAGGGTTAATGACTCCCTTCTAAGATGTTACTGTTAAATAGCAAAACCTTCCAAAAATGATTAATTTTCAAAGATAATAAATATATCAATTACCTACTTAAACTATCTAAACAATAAATCAAAATACCACTTTTTCTTTTAAAAAATCTATTTACATGACATATTTTATAAATTTATGACCCTCTTCCCTTCTTGGACTTAGCTTTATCCCATTTTAGATGTCAGATAATATTTTGGTCTAAGGGATTTGATAAGGGCGCTATTTTTTACACAGAGCGTCTGCCAGCTGATCTCAGCAACCCAAAAGGGAAACCAGACCCAATGTTAGATTAGGTCAAATTCAAATACCATGGAATCTGGTTCCCTCATGATGCTTTCCTCCACTATAAAGTCATTCAGAAAAAGTACTTAAGTTAGAATCTGATGATGACCGCTCCCCTTCTAAATTTTGATGCCACCTTGGAAAATAGTGACATAACATTGTGATTCTCTACATGAGTGTACCGCATTAAGCAGTGTACGTCATGGATTGGCCGTAAATTCTGGCGGCCGCTTTCATTTCACATTTATCCGGCTTTATAATAAAGCCGGATAAAAATCCTATTTACAAAGTTGATACCCGGCCCATTGTTTTAATTCTTGTAGACCGCAGAATAATCGGAACATTTGAATGTATTTTTAGTATACTACATGGGGTCGAAACTTTCCTCATGTTTACATGTATTCGTGACTCTTAGAAAACAAATTTTCTCTGGATTATTTCCGTGTTAGTTCAGGGTTGAAAAGATAGACCCTCTTCCTACCAGTCAGCTCATAAGGGTCGTAAGAGAGGCGAACACAAAACCACTGGTGGCAGAGTGCTGTGCAGCAACTTGTCCGGTTAGGGATCTACCGCAATACTTATTTCTCCCGTCATTATGACATTGTGTTGTTCTGATTTAGATGTTAACAACTCTTGAAAGGAGGACAGCAACTCTTTTATATTTATAGTGTCTAAGGGCAACGATTGTCTCTTGCCACCAGAAGAGACGTGTGCTTGTTCTCTTTCTTATCAGATAAAAAAATGTTTATAGCGACCAAAGATTTTAAAGGTGCGTTGCTACCCTAATCCTGGACATATTAATGTTTCTTTTTAAGCATTCTGCTTAAAAAGAAACAATGATGAGCGCTAATGTTGTAAATATGAAAAAGGCGGTACTATCTGTAGTGAAAGAAAAATAGTTATGACAATTTATTTACGAGAAATCAATTTAAAAAAACTAAAATAAAACTACTCTGTAAACTGGAACATGACAGTGGCAAATAAAATCGCCTGAAAGCCTGATAAAAGAAGATAAAAGTAAGTTACCTGCAACTTTCGCCTCGATGGTCGTGTGAAGTCTATGTCCGATTTTAGCACAAAGAAAAAATGGATGAAAAGTTACAGCCAATTCTAAAAGATAACGAAGTACTTAAAAAAGAAAGATGAATTGCTAGAAAAAAGATCTCCAAACTAGAAAATGAAAAGAAAAATAATAATTTACTGCTTTTTGGATTGAATGAGACTGAGAAAAATCAATCAGATCTACTGAAAATATTAAGCGATATTATAAAAAATAGGCTTTATATTTTATTAACAATAACGATATCCAGAATGTATATCAAATTGGAAAAAAAAAATAAAGAGAAAGCCAGACCTGTCCTGATAGATATCATTTATAAAATATTGGAGAAAAATTGAAATTTTAAAAAATAAGAAAAGTCTTCAAGATTTATACATAGCCGAAGATTATCCAAAAGCGGTACTAGAAAAGAGGAAATTATTACAGAAGCAAGTCCAGGAAGAAAGAGCCAAAGGAAAGTATGCTTTCATAAAGTATGATAAGTTAATTGTGAAAGAAGATAATATAACTGCAGAAAAAAGAAAACGGGAACAATCAACCAAAAATAGATACAAATAATAAAAAACAAGTCAGTGAGTTTTCAAACATTAAAACTAATAAAATTAGCGCATACGAAGTGTTAAGAGAAATATCAAATTCACTTTCTTATGCATCAGCAACAAAGAAAACTAATATATAGCAGTCAAACAACAGCAGCCGGAATCATAATAACCCAAGCCGGCTGGTCCCCGTGGGGTTAATGGACCACTACCCTCAAGTAATATTCCACTAACCAAAATTAAAAAGATAAACAAACTGTATATTGCCACTTTGAATACAAGGACCTTAAGAACAGAGGAAAGGCTAATAGAACTTGAAGAAGCATTAAAATATATTACATAAGATATTATTGGACTTTATGAAGTAAGAAGGGTGGGAGAAGAAATAAAAGAATTTGAAAATTTTATATTTTATTATAAAGGAAAAATACAAGGGAAATATGGAGTTGGATTTCTTGTTAAAAAATACTAAAACCATAATATAGAAGAATTGGTTGGAATATCGGATAGAATTGCAATATTAAATATAAACATACCCGGCTTCGAGAATCCATTCTCTATTCTACAATTATATGCTCCAACACAACAAGCAACCGAAGAAGAAAAAGATATGTTCTACAACAGTCTCACTGAAACAGTGCGGACTTTAAACAGGAACACAATAGTAATGGGGGACTTCAATGGGCAAATCGGAAGTAAACCTGATGCTGGAGAGTATATTTTAGGCAAATACAGCCAAGGAAATATAAATAACAATGGGCAACGATTGATTAACTTTTGTTTTCAACATAACCTAAGAATAATGAAAAGCTTATTTCACAAGAAGATAAACGACAATGAACATGGATATCTCCAAACGGCAAAGACAAAAATGAAACTGATTTTATAACTACTAATAAACCCAATATTTTTAATGATGTAACTGTAATATCTAACTTAAATTTTAATTCAGATCATAGACTAGTCAGAGGTACCATAACACTCAAAGATCTAAAAATACAAAGGAAAAAATTACACGAGAATGACTGCAGAGCATTATCTCATATACCTAACCAAAAGTTTACTGAATTAGAAAATGTATTAAAGGTTGAGAAAAAGAATACAGTACAGGATAAATATAACACTCTAGAAGAAGCATTATTAAAAATAAGCAAATATGCAAGAAAACACACAAAAGATAAACTAGGCGAAGAAGTTAGATTAAAGATTAAAGAAAGGAGAGAAATGATAACAAACATTAAAAACTATAGGAAAGCAATTACATTTAATGTAATAAGAGAACAAATAAACAAAACAGGAGGTATTAAAAAGGCTTTGAAACAACGTAAAGAATACTCAACATGTATACCAAAAACTATAAAGAAAGAAAAAGATAAGAAAGTACAGATTACAACTAAATGTCAACTTATTTTAAAAACGGCAACAGATTTTTACAAAGAATTATACACAGATATCACTAACGAAGACATAGTTAAAAAAGAATCAAAAGATGATAAACACCAAGAATTAATCCCATGTATTATGCAAAGCGAAGTAAGAAAGGCTATTCAAACACAAAAACGGGGAAAATGCTGGGAGAGGACAAAATAACGAAAGAGCTGATAAAAAGTACTTTGGAACAAATAATACAACCGATTACGCATATCTGCAATGAAATTTTAGACACAGGACAAATTCCTACTCAATGGACGTCATCAACCATAATTCTCTTACATTAAAAGGGAGATAGGTATATTATTAACAATTATAGATCCATCAGCTTAATGGCCAACTTATACAAAGTGTTCACAAAAATAATATTACAATGCTTGACGAAAAATCTAGATAGCAACTTACCTAAATAACAAGCGCGATTCCGATCTGACTTCTCAACAATCGATCATGTACACGTTGTCAAACAAATTATTGAGAAATGTAATGAATATAACCGTCCGTATTACTTATGCTTCGTTGACTATAATAAAACATTTGATTCTTTGAAACACAATTATATATGGGATACATTAAAAAACCAAGGAGTTGAAAGTAAATATATCAGGATAATCAAGCAAATATATAGAAATAGCACAGCGAAGATAAAATTAGAAAGCATTGAAGAGCAATTTGAAATACAGAAAGGAGTTAGACAAGGAAATCCACTTTCACCAAAAATATTCAATGCGGTATTGGAAAATATCTTTAGGCAAGTTGATTGGAGCGATTTCGGCATAAATATAAATGGCAAAAAACTACACCACTTAAGATTCGCTGATGATTTTATCCTATTTGCAGAAAACCCTAATGTGTTACAACAACTAGTATCGGAAACTAAAAAAGCGGGATTATCAATTAATACTAGCAAAACTAAAATAATGACAAACAAGACCATAGTCAAAATACAATAAGCGAAGAAGAGATTGAATATGTAAACGAATATATATAATTTACCTAGGTCATATCTGTTAAAGATCTCTCAAATAAAGAAATAGATAGACGTATAAATAATACCTGGCAGAGATACTGGTCGCTCAGGGAAATAATTAAAAACAAACATATACCGATTGCAGAAAAGGGAAAAGTCTATAATACTTGCATTCTTCCATGCCTCACTTATGGTTGCCCAACTTGGCAAACTCTGTCTCAAAAAATTGAACATAAGTTAGGAGTATGCCAAAGACGAATGGAAAGGAGCATGATGGGCTTAAGGCTAGTAGATAAGTGGAAGGCAACAAAAATTCGAAACATTACTAAAATAGCAGATGTTAGAATAAAAACACGAACACTAAAGTGGAAATGGACAGGTCATATTATGATGAGATCTCAAACTGAAAAGTAACAGAATGATACCCAAGGGATGGAAAGACACGTAAAGGAAGACATATTAAAAGGTGGGCAGACGATCTGCCGAAAGGCTGGAGGAGGATAGCACTAGACCGGCATAAGTGAATTGAGGAGGCCTATGTCGCAAGACAACCTGACCCGGTAGCTAAAAATGATAAAATATAAAAAAAATATATATATTAAGAATTGTTAAGTAGCATTT
>DVZL01003406.1:0-14022 GCA_018236625.1 Lasaia peninsularis
TGGTATGAACTATGGTGTGAACGTAGCAATTACCCGCCCGCCGGTGCTGCCTCTAGCGGATCTTTTTTAAATCTTCCTAGGAAAAAAGCTAATTGATCGAGCGAGAATCGCTCGATTTGGTACTTCAATTAGCCTTTTTCCTGGCTAATTGAAGTTTCCACTAGCACCAATCTGGAAGGTTTTTAACTGTTATTTATACCAACAGCTGGACACATTTTTAGTTAATCTCCTATAAGAGATGTTCCTCCTTACCTATACTCTCCATACTACCAATTCAAATTCTATGTTCATAGATAAATTAATATATCAACCGACTACGACTCAGTTCTAGCGCAGAAAACAATCTATTTTAGTTTAAATCGTACAGTTATTTTTTTTACATGAACAGTGTATTCACACTTTTAAGTTAGATTATAATTCAAGTTACCGACCATTAATAGAAACGAATAAAAGGTGTACAAAGTCACTTCTACATTGCTTTAAATTTTATATATTTCCATAATATAAAAATATAACATTTAAGCAATAAAATGAACAGGTTCCTTATTATAGTTACCTAATAACTTCCTTACCTAATAAAATTTATATAAACTTCCGACGGCGCCAGTCTATAATTATTAACAGTCTATGATTTAATACGTCAAACGCTCAAGTGACAAATTTTATTTTATTTCCCTTTTGACGTGTTGAGTTGCCTTGAGCAGCTCTTGCTTCTTGTTTTGCGTGTAACTTCTAACCTAAAAACATATAGTGTTCTCAATTAAATAAATATAAACTAGAATAGGTTTTAATAAGTGATTTACGTAGATTCTTATACAGTTAAACGTTTAAGAAGAAACCATGAGTCGGTTCTTTGCTACTGGAACAGATTCGGAGTCTGAAAGTTCCACCGAAGAGGAACAGATTGTAAGAGCACCAGCACCTGTTTATACAGTAAGTATAACATTATTTAGGTTTTTCTAATACATTTCTCACAGGAAAAGTTAAATATGTCGATTTATCTTCTCTTTATCATTATTGCCTTAATTTTTCATAATATAATATGAACTCGTCCTATAAACTTGAATAGTGTATATTACCTAGTCTAGGTATTACCTATTTGATTTACCACTTTTTAAAATTGTATATAAATTACCATCTATTCGTTTTAGAAGCTGAAATATATTTTATTTGTAATTGCATTTTCTGAGACCTCTTAATGGTTATGTTTTTTTAATGTTCATACTATTAACATTAAAAAAATATACTCATTTGAATAAGAGTAATGAATTATCATATTGACATAATTGCATAATTAAAATCCAAATTTCGTCAGTTGTAATTTTTTTTTTACTATACCTATATGTATTAACTATAGCAAAAGTTTTTTAAATTATTGAATTCTGTAGGTAATGTTACATAATTTGAAAAATATTTTTAAATGAAAACACAGAACTGCGGCACGAAGATGGCCCAATACTTAAAGATTATGGGTAATTTTATAGATAGTAAATTTATTTTTGTTTTTAAGATTATTTACTAGGTACCTATATTGTTATTAAACATAATTAAATTTTATTAATGTATTATATTACAATAATAATTACGTTTAAATCAATAATTTAATATCAATCATTTTTATAATAATAACATTGTATTTCTACAGTTCAGTGATGATGAAGAAGAAACTAAAAGAGTGGTACGATCTATGAAAGTTAAAAGGTATGAGGAATTAGAGGGTATTATTCATTCACTACGTAACCATCGTAAGATAAAGGATTTTTCCTCTGCGTTGGCATCTTTTGAAGAGCTTCAAAAAGCTTACACTCGTGCTGCTCCTGTAGTTCAAAAAGAAGAAAATGGTATTGCACCTAGATTTTTTGTACGTGCTTTGGCAGAGTTGGACGATTGGGTATCCGGAGCATGGAATGATCGAGAAAGCAGAAAGACCATGTCTAAAGGCAACAGCAAAGCCTTAACATCTCTGAGACAGAAACTTCGAAAATATACAAAAGATTTTAATGCTGAAATATCTAAATTCCGTGAAAACCCTGATCTTCCTGATGATGACGATGAACGCAAAGGTAAGTAACAAAAATATTATAATAGTAGTTGACAATCATAATACATAATTATAAATTTCACTGTAATAATAGTAAGACTTTTTAATCAGAGAGAATCAAATAACGAGGAGACTCTTACGCAAAATCTGATCTACATAATCTGGTCACAGTCATGATAAACGTCTGTAAGTAAAGGGGCTTACAATTGAATGCAATGAAAAAAAAAGGTATTTGAAAGAAACGAAGATATAGTAGGTACACCAAAGACATAGAAAGGCGAGTGAGTGCCGGTAATAGAGTGAATGGAATGTTATGTAATCTATTTCAAAGTGAAGGACTCGCTCTGCGCAATTCTGTGCTTACCCTGATGACACATTATGGAATTGAGTTTTGGTATTGAAATGTATCCCTCAACAACCGCATTATGATTAGAAAAAGAGTGGGATTGAAAGAAAGTGTTTGTGTAAAAAACTATGCTCTGATAGATAAAGAAAGAATGACAGATTAACATAAAAGATATACAATGCAAAAGTGGATGGATGTAGGTATTGGAGGAAATTGTTGTTGACATTCCACTACCAAATAGCTTGCATATTATCTGAGGGTGGTGTCAAGATTCTCCAAACCACCAGAGACCACATTCTGTAAACCACAGAGAGTGTGTCAAAACCAGAGTGTATGTATGAAGAGTTTTCTTTAGTGATTTCCATTGTGCTCTATCCTGAAAAACTTTGGTCCACAAATGAATTTGTGTATGAACTTCACTTTTTAAATATTTTAAATTTTAGTATATTCTAGTGTTAAGCCAGGTTGTTTCTTACATTTATTCAAGAGAACCTAGGGTCCTCTTTCCTACTTTTTCTCCTCTACTTTGCACGGACTAATGCATACCGGCTAGTCAGTCCATTGGCACACATGTTCGACAACAACCAGCCAGTGTTTCATGGATTAGCCCCCTCTACCGATGCCAATTAGTTTAATGGCGTTTAAGCATTTGTTACTCACATAGCCATCCGGTTTACGAAAACATGAAGGCTGCCACGTAGGCGTTCTTTACACATTACGCTACACATCCACAGTCAGTGAAATGCAACTTCTGCTTATATTGTTCATGTAATAGCCATGCTTCACTGTCATATAAAATCTCAGATCTAATGATCTAGATCTGTCGTTTTAGTTTTACCAGCATTTTTGGGTCACAAATGACACCGATTAATTTGCGCCAATTTCACCAAGCCCAATTCATGTTGAGATGTGGTCAATGTCATCTGACGTATGAAGAATACTTCCAGGTACTTAATACTGGCCTGTACACTTGGCCATGTCTTCAACTATTTGTATAGCAAATTCTTTTCAAGTTAATCCTTATTCACGCCTCGCCCCTGGCAGCCTTCTGGTATCTACCAGCGCAATATCGTCCGCATGTGTGAGGAGGCTCGATGTTTGCAACTTAATGTTTATTGACAATGCGTCCAATAGCACACAACAGATTTGTGCTATTGAACCCTGGTGTACTCCTACTGAAACAGCGAAAGCATTTGAAACGCCAACAGCGGACATAACCATAAACTTGGGATCACGGTACATATCTCGCATGATATCAACATAAGTTTCGGAGATAGCTTTGGACCTCAAAGCCCACCAAATCATGCACTAAAGGACACAGTAAAAGGATCTCTGCAAATCCAGAAATAGGAGATGGAGAGGTGTATTCCTTTCTCTGTGTCTGTGTGTAACCATAAAGCTCTTCGAACGTGTTATCGATTCCATGCGGAACCATGGTCGCATGCGAGTCGAAACCCATATTGATTTTCCGAGATTGTACACTTCTGTCGAATCTCGAAATCGATAATGTGCTCGAAGAACTATAGGTGTACACCTTCATACAACAATGGTTCTCACATTCACGGACTGGTCTCTTGCCCTTGTGGACTAATATGATGTGACTCAGTCTCCACTGGCGAGGGATGTCGTAGGTGAGAATGCGGTTGTCAGGATGCACACACATTGGGAGCCCATAGCCTTCAATGCGTCTGATTTCCTTTCCGATTCTGCATGCGATTAAGGCTTTGATTATTTCTTCTGGCGTTATCGAGGGCACTTGTTCTAGATTTGGATAGAGTTGCTGTACTTTATGGTGCGTGTTCATTAGCTTGTGAAAGTAATCGTGTCATCTCCTTCACCGCGAACTACCACTGGAGTTAAGCAAAGAGCAACACGCAGCAATGTCTCGTGCTGCTTTGACTCTAGTACGTGCCAACTTTCAATAAGCTTTTGTCCTTCAGACGATTACAACCTATCGTATAGTATTTGTAAATGCTCTCGTCTGGTCTTGGTTACAACTTTTTTGGTGGCACGTTTGACAGCTAGATATAGTTGCGGTTTTCAGAAGATTTGGACGCTTGCCATTTCTTGAAGAGTGCTTTCTTCATTTTTATTTTCCTACAGACTTGGCTATTATCCCATCGTGTCTCCATAACGATTTTGCGACCATGTTTCGCAATACCCAGGTTTTTCCTGCCCGATTTAGTGATGTTTGCTTGTATTCTATCCACGTTATCTTGAATGGGTTCGCTTCTGCATTAACATCTTAAGTCGCTAGTAGCAGAAGCATACTCCATACATACCGTTGAATCTGCGACCAAAATCCGGATGCGCTGGTTGATATTGCGTTTCGGTTTCACGCAGAGATCTATGAGAGGAAGGCGGTGTTGGGCAGTAAGACTTTCGCTGGAAACAACCGGAGATCTCATGGGCCCTATTGAAGTCCCTACCAAAGATGGCTAATTCCAATTGGAACACTCTTAGCACGCTTACTGGATGCGCGACGTCCGAAGTGTGCTAATGTTCCTTGTGGCAAAGCGGAGTTTCATTTGGACGAATGTCTATAACGTGTTCGTCTGCGACACTGTAGTACTCGTTCACTTGTCCCAGAAGCTGAGCGATCCTCCTGCGCACCGCTTTGAGTTGCGAGAATCCAGCTGAAAAACCAAACCCTTCTCGTTAAAAAGCATTTTCTCCAAACATCATTTAACTTTGTCCCTATCTTATCTTACTTGAGAATAATACATTTTTTTTCAGATACATCTTCATCTGATGAATCCGATGATGAAGAGAAAGTGAAAGAAAAGCCACGAGTACGCCGGTCGCCGGAACCGCCTCGTAGACCACCACCACAAGAAGATGAATCATCGGACTCCATGGATTGGGGCTCTAGTTCATCAGGGGATAGCTCTAGCTCTGACGACGAAAATCGCGGTGCTGCTACTATCCGTGAAAGATTCTTGAAACGCACCACTGAAAGAGATGATGATGAAGAAAGGGACAGACGTCGAGCACGACGTGAAAGACGTGAAAGGGCTGGTAAAGTTAGTAAGAAAGACCAAGCAGATGACGGCGGTGAGTGGGAGACAGTTCGGAAGGGCGCAGCTACATCTGATAAACCGAAAATGTTTGCTAAGGTAATATATAATTTGTTGTATTTATTGATTTGAAGATATATTTTTAAAAAAATCCTATTAAGTGATGATATAAGTGTAGACTTAAATCCAACCAAAAAAGAGCTTTAATTTTAAATTCACTATTGAAAATTATATCATATCAAAACTCAGCAAAATCGTCATTAGAGATATAGCTTACATTAAAAAAATCTCCATTCTTATCCTCTGCAATCCCAGGTAGTCAGGTTGTCCATTTCTGAAAATTATTCAGGAATAACAAGTATTTTGTCTCAATCTCTTCACTTCTTTACATGATATATAATGTGCAAGTAAATACTTTCATATTTATGTATTAGTATGGACATTTTTTCCCCATGTTGCCCGGGTCCTCTGTGTAGAATAGATCAACTTCCTTCCTATCAGAAAGCTTGTAAGAGGCGAGCATAGCTTAACTGAGCAAGGATACTGACTCACTACCAAAATGACCACTGGTGGTAGAGTGCTGTGCAGCAACTCGATCGCATCCACCGCCTTACCTATTCCTTCCGCCATAATGACATTGTTGTGTTCCGGTCCGGAGGATAGGGTAACTGGTAAACTTGCACATAAGGTCTAACAGGCCAAACCCGCAGCATGCAGCGGCGCACCTACAACATCTATAATGTCTATAGGCCACGGTTGTCTCTTACCATCTGGAGACTCCTGTGCCTGTTCGCTGTCTTATCACATAAAAACTGTAATGCACTAATTTGTATAATAGCTAGAGTTTCTTTTACCAGGATAGTGATATTGACGCCGCACTTGTTGTGAAGAAATTGGGAGAAGTAAGTGCGGCTCGTGGTCGCAAACGTACGGATCGTAGAGCGCAACTGGAATTGCTGCACGAACTTCGCACTGTGGCTGCACAACACAACCTGGGAGATGCTCTGCAGCTGAAATTGCGTGCAGCGACTGTAGCAGCGTTGTTCGATTACAATCCTAAAGTCTCTGATGCCATGAAACCAGAATACTGGTCACGTTTGGTAGAGAATGTTGACCAAATGGTCACTATTTTACTCGCTCACGAGGATATGCTTCTTAGCGAGACTGTCATCGAAGAAAATGAAGAGCTAGTGACACCTCCTTACCGCGTTCGTGGATGTTTGTTAACTGCGCTAGAACGTCTTGATGATGAGTTCACGAAATTGCTTAAAGAATGTGATCCTCACTCTAATGAATATGTGGAAAGGTTGAAAGACGAGGTTAGAGTTTCAACTCTTATTGACCGAGTCTGTCAAGTAGTAGAACGTGATGGATTGCCTCAAGAGATATGTCGCGCCTATCTCCGCAAAATTGATCATTTGTATTACAAATTCGATCCTCGAGCTGTCAAGAAGGATCTTCCTCCAGGCGAGGAAACGACGATTAAGAAAATGGAGCGTCTTTGTAAATACATTTACGCCAACGACGACAGCGACCGTCTCAGGACCCGTGCTATCCTATCGCACATGTATCACCATGCCTTACACGACAACTGGTTCCAAGCTCGCGATCTACTCCTGATGTCACACCTTCAAGAAAACGTCCAACATTCGGACCCAAGCACACAGATACTGTACAACCGCACAATGGCCAATTTGGGTCTGTGTGCGTTCCGTCGCGGCAACGTGAAGGAGGCTCACGGTTGTCTAGCGGAGTTGATGATGACCGGGAAACCCAAAGAGCTTCTGGCCCAAGGTCTTCTGCCCCAACGTCAACATGAACGTTCAAAAGAGCAAGAGAAAATTGAGAAGCAACGGCAAATGCCGTTCCACATGCACATCAATCTTGAACTTCTTGAATGTGTCTACCTGGTGTCCGCCATGTTGATCGAAATCCCTTACATGGCGGCTCACGAGTTCGACGCGCGTCGACGTATGATCAGTAAGACCTTCTACCAGAACCTGCGCGCGAGCGAGCGCCAAGCGCTGGTGGGCCCGCCGGAGTCCATGCGGGAGCACGCCGTGGCGGCCGCCAGGGCCATGCGCCGCGGCGACTGGCGCGCCTGCCTCAACTTCATAGTCAACGACAAGATGAACGCCAAGGTATGCTCTTTGTCTGTACGATCTAGTTTTATAATAATAAAAATAATAGCTTCATATATAAAAAATTTATCTTAGATTTCCAAGATCTTTCAAATTCTAAGTTGACCCAATAATTTGAAAAGTCGGAGTGATATATAATCTTTTTTTATTTTGTTTAAGGTTTGGGATTTAATGGTGGGTGCAGACAATGTTCGGGCAATGCTCGGCCGTCTCATACGAGAGGAGTCTCTTCGGACCTACTTGTTCACCTACGCCCACGTCTACGCGTCTCTGTCTCTCAAATCCCTGGCCGACATGTTCGAGTTGCCGAGACAGCGGGTACACTCGCTGGTGTCCAAGATGATTATTAACGAGGAGCTGCTGGCCTCGCTGGACGATCCCAGCGAATGTGCCATATTACATCGCTCGGAACCAACTCGGATGCAAGCTTTGGCATTACAGCTCGCAGATAAGGTTGGTTTTATTATTATTAGACGTGTTTACAATTTTGAGAATACGTCCAGCTCCTTAAAGTAATACAAGGTCTGCACGTAAGTGACAAAGAGCGGGCATCTCTTCATGTTAAATAAATAAATATCGTCATACCCATATCCCTGGAGTGGTCGGCGAGGTGCATACTTACTCACGCACGTATATTAGGCCCCACGAAGTGATACATAGCAAGTCATTGTCGTCAATCGGGCACAAATTCAATTCTGTATAATACAATGATTTTTCGATAAACTGGAAAAAGTAATGGAACAAGTTGCCCTAATGGGAATCAAAGCCGGAATGTTATGCGTGAAAGTCGGACACCGACCAAGCCACAAAGGTGTCCATGTTAAAATAGTTGGAAAATGTCAAACGTCATGTCTCTTGCTTGACGGCTGATTTAATCACTAATATTAGATTAGTAGCCAAGGGCTGTAAGGCATCAATTGCAGCCATCGCTGCGCTCGTGCGCCCTCACTTCAAGGGTGCAATTGATGCTTACACCCGAGCTAACTACTCTGCTTTACATCTCGATTGTGAGGTAAGAAGAAAAAAATCGGCCTACAAAAATAAAGTATGATAAGAATACAGTCTCGGAGTTTCAGGCAAAATATTGTTAATTGCTGCTTCACCTTACATTTTTACTGAATCGGGAGTGCAGCTCATATCTTCATCACCTGAAGAACTTATAATATTCTTTCCTAACTAGCACGTAAATATAAAAAATATCCAAAAACAAACAACATAAAGTAAAAGTTTTCTATTCCCACCCTTTTTCATTAAAAATAACCAAGTAAATAATTTTTTTTTTCAAGAATTGAGCAATGCAGTTCAAAATTTAAAATTGATGACTATTATACTCATATGAAGAGAAGGCTGAGTTGCGATGCAACCTCTTTGGTCATTGGGCTGATTGCATGATGTCTATTGCCAGTGTGATGGTTAGATGTACGCGAACTTTTTGAAAGAGTAATTTGTCTTTTTTTTTTAAATTACTTATAGCCCTAGGGTTTTTCTACCTACATTATTACCCTAGAGCGCTAATTGATCACCTACAAGCACTATTTGGGGGTAACAAGATCCTAGTTACCGAACATGAGAGATGTAAAAGAAAATTATTTGTTTTATTAATTGAACCGTATGAATAATTTTCAAAAGTATTTATTGTATTGTATCGCCTCTGGTCGTGCGTAATCGGTGTCAGACTTACGCACGAGGTCGAGTTTCTCAGTTTATCTGAAAAACAACATTGCCTGAGATTGGATTTCCCGATACGACAACGGACTTATGCATCTCTGCAATAGTTTTATATTAATTTTGAATAACAATATTTTTCTGCTAGTAGTATTATCAAGAGAAATAATTTTTTTTATAGTATAAGACAGTGAACAGGCACACGGGTCTCCTGATGGTAAGAGACAACCGTAGCCTATAGGCACCATAGATGTTGTAGATGCGCCGCTGCCCTGTGGTCGGGCTGTTAGACCTTATGTGCAAGTCAAACTGAAGTAAATGGTAGAGACATGGTGTTGATTTAACACTACATAACACCTTCATCTGTGCACTTATCAAGCTAAGATAATGAAAAATTAGTAACTTACTAAATTAATAAATATACTTACTAAATGTGTATGTCACATAATTTCTTCATAACTTGCTATACATCAAACTAAGTTTAAACAAAAAGCTTAAGTTTGCAATGAATACACTTTTAATTTGTGAAATTATTATTTTATTTATAATTCAATGTTTGTGTTATGTATGCATTACAATGGAAGTATATTGAAGTTCGTAGATGAACTAATTAAAAAATGAATTGAATTTTGCAATAGAGAGACCAGAGAAAAAGTGGGATCAAGAGAAAGTGTTGATGTAAAAATGAGAAAATGCATGCTTCAATGGTTTGGTCATGTGGAAAGAATGAAACATGAAAGATTGACACAATGGATAAACAATGCGAATGTGAATGGCTGTGGATACCTGGGTAGACCTAGGTTGGCATTCCCCAACCAAATAGCTTGTGTGTGTATGAAGGAGTTCTGAATATGGAGGAAGCTTGGCCAATATGTAGGAATCGTCACATTTGCCACTAGGTGTTGGAATATGTAGGAATTAATTGAGGTTGAATATGTTTGTTACATAAGTAGATACATTCTTATATCTTAATATACTTTTGCAGTCACTCAAAACTAGTGGTAGATCAGACAGCTCGCCCGGTTTGGTGTCACACCGCCTTATCTTTTAAATCCGTCACAACATTATTAGTTGCTGTTGTCTCGTTTCGTACTGGATGCTAGAGTAACGCTGGTGGACTTGGTTACATTTATATAATCTATAAGTAACGGTTCTTTCTTATCAGGAGAGCTTGAACGCGTTGTCGCAACTTGGTTACATAAAACCTTCATTAATTGTCCTATATATTTTTTTAATGTTTCATAACCACTTCATTATCTCACGTCTTGATTTGTTTTGTAACAGGTCGGAAATCTGGTGGATTCGAACGAACGTATCTTCGAGAAGCAAGGGTCGTTCTTCCAGAGGGGTGGGGCGGGGCGCGGGGAGGGACGCCAGCGCGAGCGGCCGCGTGACGGGTGGAGCCGCCGACAGCGCAACCGCCGCCGCGACGACGAGCGCCCACATGAAGACTAACTCCTTACATCATAACCCTGACTCCCGACCTGCACCCAAATGTCCAGGACATCCGACGATCACGGACACCGACGCACCACACTCTCTTAGGGCCTCTGCTAAATCAATCGGACCCATGGAAAATGCGCCCGCTCGTGTGCTAAATAGTATAAGCGATCACGCCGTGTGCGCGCTCGGACCGAAGTAAACATGTCATTTAAACTTATTAGTGTTAGATTGTCAAAATTAAAACAACTGGTGGAAAGAACCGAGAAAAAACTTCTTTTTAAAACAGATTCTCATTTTCTAATATAAGTATTTTTTTTTACTTGTTTCATGCGCGAACGGGCGCTTGTTCCATGTACCATCTTGATTTAGCAGAGGCCCAATCAAATTCATCAATGTAATCAATAAAAATCATTATATCATTTTTCTTGTTTTTGCGAAACCAACACACGTAAATCGCTGTGAAAGTATTTAACCTACCAAACTTAGTTATTGGCCTTATTATATAGAGATCATTGCTTCCAATATTGTCTTTTTTTTCAACATCTGTTAAATGTCCAGTTCTTATGTCTTTCACAGGAGAGACACGGTTATCTGTCTCGCCAAATAATTATGTTAGTTTTAGTTCTTGTTCTACATCTTTTACTGCTCGTTTAGAAATTAGCAAGGAAGTAAAAGTGTATGTACAGTAAGAGGCATGGGCATATGTATTAGTAAATTTCTATTAGCCCAACAACTTACTACTTGTATTAATATCATATGATTGGTAAACCCCTTACTAATAACAATACATTGAATTAAACAGAATTATATTCATACACAAAATCAATTGTGTTGCAATCTCGGTTCAGACAAGTTGCATTTCAAGATTATTTTGTAGTTATTAGGCTTACTGTAATTTTTACGATTTTCATTTTATTTTCATTTTTTTATTATCTACGGTCACAATGTATAAACAGTTGGGGAGCTCAATAAATAACTATTCCAGATTTAGATGTTTTATTGGAGAGATTGCCAGCCTAAGCTGGCAACTCGTGCCTCCAGTTTGACGGTAAGAAACCATCAAATTGGAGGCATATGAAATCTGCATGTTTTGTTTACTAGAAACATAACAAAATAGGAAGAAGAAGAAGTACCTCCATGCCTATTATCCCCAAAGTGGTAGACAGAGATGTGCTAGTAGTTATATCCACGACTCGTAAGTCCAGTAGATATACTGGAACATCCACGATTAGCCAAGGTACTAGGGCCATGATGTGCTAAGTGGTAAGCCTATCGTCACTTCGGGCACATTCCAATCCCGGGCAATGTAATGCTTACTTAGAAAAATCTGAAAAACATTTTTAAGGAAAGTTGCCCGACCTGGGAGTTGAATCCAGGACCACACGCGGCTAACGGCGACAGCCGTACCGTTACACCACAGAGGAACAACAAAATAGAAAATAATCTTATAGTCTCCACAATATAAGAGCACATAAGATAGCCTATGTTTAGTTCAAAAACACAGCTAAATATGTATTTATTGATGATGAGGCAAACCAGCAAGCGGTTCACCTGATTGTAAGTGAAAACTGCAGCCCACGACCATCACAACACGAGGGGTATCGCAGTTGCGTTAAAACTTATTTAAAAGGAATCTCTTTTTTGAAAAAGAAATTTTTAGTTTCTAAAAGGTATGAAGGGCTTTCATCATACATCATTAACAGTCGGGAAATTATTTTGGAAATTTTATGACGATCAATAATTAATTTGCTTTTGTTTCGTGGTATGTGTAATTTGAAATTTTTTTCACGAAATTTACTAAGCTACTAAGCAATAGGTAACAATAATTACGGTACTTTAAGTTACCTATTGCAATAACTGCTATGTATTAAGATAGTAAAAATGTCTATATTTTAAATGAAGAACACATGTAATTTATTTTATTTAAAACTTAACTATTAGCCCTGATCATGGAATGATAATGATGCTTGATGTAAAAGCGAAACCGGGCGGCTATCTCAAAAACAATTTCAATTATTAGTAGGTAATGTGCAAAAGTAGGAAACATGTATTTTTTCATTTTGAAAAAAGAATATGTTGATGTTTCATCAAGCGCCAAAAATGAAACTTCTTATATAGGTATATAAAATTCTCGTACTCCTCCGAAACGACTTGACCGATTCTCATGAAATTTTGTGAGTATATTGAATGGCTCATACTTAGTGTGTCGATAACTGCATCCGAACTGCACGATATCCATCCGCCCGCAATACTTTATCGGGTGGGTATGTTGCAGTTCGGACGCAGTTGACACAACTGCAACTGAACTGCAATTGGACTGTGCGTTTGGTTTGTAGTTCTATTGCAGTCGTGTCAACTGCATTCAAACTGCACCTGAACTGCAATTTGAGGTTGGATTGCAGTTGAAATGCGGTCCGTCTGTCTAGAGCCTTACTCAATATGCTATAATAAATCGGCCAACATCTATTTTTCATATCCCTAAGTGCGGGCGCTACGAAGTTCGCCGGGTCAGCTAGTTTATAATTAAAGATGTTCTAATGACTTAAAAATTTCGAAGGTTCTAAATTTTTTTATGCTTAACAAAACGCGATTAAGCATTCGGTCAATATTAAGTGGTTTTTGATTCTTAATTTACCAAACCGGCCAAATGTGTAACGGTTATGACTTATGATACGGTTTATCTGTTTATTAGTATTTGCTGGTGATAATAAAATACATCACCTGTGAAAACTTTAACTGTATAATATCTATCACGGTTTGTGAGATACAATGCATTCTGATAAAAGTTTTTTACCCTCTGGGTTCGGAAATCTAGAAAATTTATATATTTAAAAATGTATATTAAACTAACAGATTCTTGGTGACATTTTTGTAATGCTTATGGACGACATTAGTACCTACCCTATATTTACACCTACATTCTTAGTAGTTAAGTAGTTAACTAAATTAAAGGATCTAAATTTCAGACAGATAGCTGATGTAATAAAAAGTATTTTAGGCTTTTATTTTTTATTTATATGAATTTTATTCATTTATTAAATTCAAACACGGACGAAGTCGAGAGCACTACTAGTTTAAAGTAAAATTTACCTAACTAGGTAAGTACTTATCTACTACGTATAGGCACGTATCTAAATAGATCTAAATACTAATCGGGCACCAGCCAGGTGAAATCAATCTTGCCATGCCAAAAAATAGTAGCCATCTTAAATTCAACGCATATCTATACAAATTATGGAAATAAATAAAATTTGAGTGTCTGCATGTAATATTAAAAAAACCGCTTTTTACTAAATGTATATAAGCATAAAAGGTACATACACCAAAACATTTTTTTTAGAATATTTGTCTGTCTCTTTGCACCTGTTA
>DVZL01003407.1:0-14021 GCA_018236625.1 Lasaia peninsularis
ATTATAAGTCGGAAAAATGTCTGCCCTTTGAAAGTTGTCTGTATTATTAAAATAATTCACGCGGGCGGACAGCTAGTAAGAAATAAAGTAATATAAAAGCACTAAACGTTTATTCTTTCTTTTACTTAAATTGAAAAAAAAGATAGCGTTATTTTAAAATAAGTTAATACAGCACAATTGGTAATAAGAATCTATTAAATCTCAACAAATTATACAAAAGCGAATATGCTTATTTATTTAACGCTTTCGAAACAGATTAGACCAAAAAATATTATATGTGCTACGTTGTATCCGAACCTAAATTAGTTACAACAGGGTAGAAAATAGCTTCAGTATGCGACAAATTCCGCTGGTAACAAATAATACTATATAATTGTTTCAGTATGTATTACATATCTAAGTAATATAAATGGAGAAGATGTGAGAATTGACTTAATAAAACTACTGCCTGATAACAATCAACAGGTAATGGATCAAAGTTTGAAAATGCTAGAATCTGATATCAATACAGAACACACACAGCCTAACGACATCGACTCGGGAGAACTTATTCTGTTAGATGATGGGAAATTATTGACTATCAAGCCAAATATTGTAATGATACAAGATCCCGATTTAAATCCTGATGTACAAATTGAACCAAAACTATACGGGCGGCTCAAGAAGAAACGGTCACAACTAAAAAGAAAAAAACTAAAAGCACAGAAAAAAATAAAGGATGAACCAGAGATTCGAGACCTTCAAAAGTTTATTGGATCGCTTGGCCGTTTCATTATTCAGATAGTTAAGAATGTAGGTAAACGAATTGTTACATTGCCTTCCAAAGTTAGTAAAGGCAAAGTTATTACCAATGTCGTCTTACCCGATGTCGTCATTAATGCACATACAAATGAACCATCCGCAGTTTCAAATTAACCCTCATTTTAAAATTATTAAATTTTCACTGTAGGTTATTGCATTAAACTTTTATTTACTCTTTGTGACAATTCATTTACGTGGCCATGTAAAATTTGTACATGGCCTTCAGTTCCTTCGTCCTAACCTTATCCGATCTATATAAGATGATATAGGGGGTCAACTAACTGATATATGGGATTTAACGAGGGTGTCATTTTGAACACATAGCGGCTGCCATTTGATTGAATGAATGGATTGAAGATTCGAGACCTTTAAAAATTTATTGGTCTGTTTGGCCGTTTCATCATTCAGATAGTCAAGAATGTAGGTAAACGAATTGTTACATTGCCTTCTAAAGTCGGAAAAAATAAAACTATTAGTAACATAGTCATATCCGACGTCATCATGACTGACATTTTAATATTATTGAAACTGAGTTAGTCTTTATCTAACTCAGTTTCAATAATATTAAAATTTCACTATAACTTGTAATTTTTTTGTATTATAGCAGCGTTTGTTAGTGTTTTTTATATATTTTATTATAAACATGGACAAGACAAAGATAATGTTAAATGTCCATGTAGCACCCATACCAGTTTTGTTGGAAACTCGATACACGAAGTTGTTAACGATTACGTCTGCTCTTGTCAAGTTATACAGTTAGGCAGGGCCAACTTCGAGAAAGAGGTCACTCGGCGGATCCAACTCGGCTGGGCAGCGTTCAGGAACTTACATTGCGTCTTTTCGTCGAAAACATATCAGTCTTTAAAAACCAAGGCTATCAACCAGTGTGTGCTACTAGTGATGATCTACGGTGCTAAGACGTGGTCTCTAACTATGTGGCTCATAAAAAATCTCAGAGTCACGCAGCGAGCTATAAAATGGGCTATGTTATGGGCGGGGTTTCTCTACGCGACCGAATCAGAAATGAGGAAATCCGTAAACGAACTAAAGTCACCGACATAACTCAGCGTGTTAACAAGCCGAACTGGCAGTGGGCAGGGCACGTAGCTCGAAGAACCGATGGCCAATGGGGTAAGAAGGTTCTAGAGTAGAGACCACGGTCCGGCAAGCGCAGTAAACGGCAAAATCAAAACGACCCTACGTTGTCCACCAACTAGATGGAGCGACGACATAGTGCAGATCGCAGGAACCGGCTAGATTATTCAAATTTTTATTTATGTTGTACTTAAAAACGCCTTTTTTCATTATAAAGGGTAGATATAACTAAATATTTAAGATTTTTATACTGTGTTTTTTGAAAATCTGATTTGAAAGCTACAAATTTTTTGTATGCTTTATCGCGTAATGACATCATATACTGTACTTTGCTAGTGATCCATGGAGGGAGTAGTTTTTTAATAACGGAAGTCTTTACAGGAGCATGTTTATTAAAGAGATTTACAAGCACATCGGTTAGCATTTCAACTGACTCATTATACTTAAGTTATAAAAACTTATTTGCCCATGACCAGGTTCGAACCTAGGCCAAGACAAAAGTCATCATCATCATCAACTTGGCGATTTGTCCCGGTTGCTCCCCACGCCTGAGCGAGGGAACCCAGGGTCCGCTTTCCTACATTTCGCCCTCCACTTCGCACGGTCTAACGCATCCCTAACAGTGAGTCCATTGACACACATGTCTTGTCCCACGACATCCAGCCAGCGTTTCTTGGGTCGGCCTCTTTTACCAACGCCAATTGGTTTAATGGCGTTTAGACATTTGTTTCCTACGTAACCGGCCGGTTTACGTAAAACATGGCCGTACCATCTTAGGCGGCGGAGTTTTGAAAGTTATTCCATATTATTTAATAACAAAATCGAATTATTGATCATTATAATTAAACAGCACATAACTAACACTGAAAGTGGATATCGGTCTCTCATTTTAATGCAGGTTCTATCTCACTTTTAAATCCGGAATGAGATAGTCGTAAGGACTGATTTTATGACAAAAAGTATCAAGACCACGGCTAAAGTATATGATAAATTTTAATAGAATTTTAATACAGGGGACCTAAACTAGGTTTTGGCCTAGTTTCCCTTCTGAATTGCAGACGTCAGATGGTAGTCACTTTGTGTAAAAACTGGTGTCCTAGTCAAATCCCCTTGATTCCCGGTATTATCTGATATAAAACGGGATAAAGATAAGACGAAGACAGGGGAATTATTTTATAAAAACATATTATGTAAGCTTTACATAACCAAATATTGCGCTGAAGGTTAATATTCTTGAGATAACCGTCTTAGCTAAACGCAATTAGGCGACCGCGACGTCTCCCGTCCGCTAAGTTTCGCCACTGTTTAATGTTCTGGACGAGCTTCTTACTACTTATCCGCTGAGTAATGGCCTCTTACTGCTAATTACTGACAATATATTGTATTTACTATGTATAAACGGGCATAACTTTTACTCGTGTAGTCCCAGTGGGCTAGTGGTACGCGCATACGCGTGGTCCATTTCGGTAGTCCAGGTTTGAACCTCGCTATGTACCAATGACTTTTTCCTACTATGGATCTCCGTCTTACTTTTCATTTTTCTATTGCGTCTATGTTTAAAAATCACTTATTATAAAAGATTCAATTACAATATAGAAACTATATGAATTTATTACATGTATAATAATATAGTTTTATAATTAAGTAAAACTGCAAACAAAACATCATTCAAGTGTCATATTTTTAGGTAAATATTTAAATGATCGAATAATCAAATGAAAATTAATTAATTACAATTTTATGTGGAAGGAAGTACGCGGGAAGTACCAACTTGCAAATAAAAAAATGTTGGAATCGGTTCATCATCAGTCGAACATCTTGAGATAACAAACATAAATAAAACAGCAGCTTTAATATTTTTTAGATGGAAACTAATCCACTTCTATTTGACTTTTTTTATGTAAAATATTTAGAGTTTCAAAGGATAATTTTGTTATGGACTTGAAATACTGTAAACTTTATTAAATTGTTAGTTTTTTGTGTAAAAAGAGACAAGTATACTTTATTGTGCCAAGAAACGTTTTAGTGTTTATTGGGCAAATTTCACTTTAGACAGGATTAGAACCTGTAGTCTTCGTCTATTGTCTTCATTGCTATTTCCATTTGAGCCACTGACAATACAGTATCAAGTTGTAAAGATTTTAATTTTTTTTTTACTATTGCGGTTATGGTGTGACAATATTTTTTTATTTTTAGATTTAGGAAAGCTGTTAAAAGCAAAACTATCAAATTAATTTATATTTTTCGAGTACCTTCAAAACTCAGACGAAGCTTTTTTAAAATATTATACATTTATTACAGACAAGGTATGTCGTCCAGCCGCTGATTGCTCGCCCCGATAAGCGACGAACTTTACTTATTTTTTAATGACTTAATAATTTTCTGAGATACCATCTTAACGTGAGCTTGAACTAGGAACATGGAGAGAGTGGTCATTTAGTAAGCGAATTGAGGAATCTTCAAGAAATCTTCCGCCTGATAAATATCTTAAGTGGTGATAACTTAATTTGATGTCTGATCAGGGTTCAAGTCTCTACGGGGCATTTTTATTTTCTCAAGTGATCTCCAGACAATGTCGAACTCGGGACTATTGAATTTTGTTAATAATTGCCTCATTTTACTAAACAGTTTCAGTTACGTCGTGATATCTCAATAACCATAATATGTATAAATATTTCAACATAGTAGAAGACAAGAGCATGACTATAATATAATCGCCTCTGTGGTGTACCGGTACGGCTGTAGCCAGTTAAGGCCGTTAGCCGCGTAAGGTCCCGGCTTCAATTCCCAGGTCCACCCAGGCTTGTCGCCTATCTTTTAGAGGGTGTTTTAGTATGTCTATTGGACTTACGAGTCGTGGATATACTAGCATACTTCTACCTACCCCTTCGGGGATAATAGGCGTGAAGGTATTATAATAATATATGGGCATGCTATATGGTTCGCTCATGTAGAAAGAATGATGGCTGTAGTAACCAAGGAGACCTCGGTTGACATCCCACGACCAAATAGCTCGTGTATTATCGAGGATGGTGTCAAGAGTCTCCGAAACTGAAGTGTTGTAGGTGGCAAGTGTGTCACCATATCGGATATAAATGGTTTCCTCGTGATATAGTCGGGCCCTCGGAAAAATTACTTAAATTGGAAAAATAGCGAGGTTTAGACTTGGACTATATGAAAATTTATAAAAATCCATTAAAAATAAGTAAAAACGTGTTTTTGGCCGTTTTTATACATAATGGTACAGAACCCTTCCTGCGCGAATCCGTGCGAGTTGGATTCGTGCACGAAGGGTTCTGTACCATTCAATATCTATAAAAACGGCAAAAAACATGTTTTTACTTATTTATTCTGATTTTAGTATTTATTTTTAGAAATGTATCATCTGTGAAGATTTCAACTGCTTAACTGTTACGGTTCGTGAGATACGGCCTGGTTACAGACAGACAGTGGAGTCTTAGTATATATACGAAACCCTAAAAACTTTTTATATTACCCTCTAACTAGCCTTATATGTTTAAGAGACAGAATCATCGAGCTATGATCAAAATTTGTTTAAAAAAATTAAAAAAAAAAACTTTGAAATTCCAAAACCATAACTCATCTTCTTCAATTGGTTAAAGCACTGAATAGCTTCATAATTAAGCTTGTACTTTTCCATACCCTCCATAAAAGAACGCATTCATAAAACCAAAAAAAGACAATGGTTCATACAATAAAGATCCAAATCGATACCATCATTTAATCCAGTCGGTACAAGGTCTACATATCGAGACATCGATAACATCTATATTGTAAAGGCGATCGATCTCGATCTGACCCAGGGTTCAGTAGATTAAGTACACAATTACTCAAGAGATTTTGTTTCCTAACCAGTATTATGTAGTTTATGTTTTACGGTTATCTGTGAATAGGCGGAAAGTTATTGCTTATGGATCGTTTGTGAAATATACGTTTTTAGGGTTCCGTACCCAAAGGGTAAAAACGGAACCCTATCACTAAAACTTCGCTATCCGTCTGTCTATCTGTCTTTTACCAGGTTGTATCTCGTAAACCTTTGCATCTTGAAAGTTGACAATATCACAGATGTATTTCCACTCCCGTTAAAACAACGAATATTAAACTACGGTAAAATTATTACTTGAAGGAAAGCCTCCTTCAAAAATCGTGATTTATTGCCGTTTTAACAGTCGATGGCAAGAACCCTTTTTGCGTGAGTCAGACTCGCATTTGACCAATTTATTTTCAAAAGTGAATCGGCTTGTGATTAATTATTGCCTGATTCGATTTATATTATAATTCTAAAATTATTATTGTTTTAAGAACAGAAATATAAATTAGAGTCTAAGATGTGTTTTACCAAAACAGATCGAAGCTGCTAAATTTTAATTCATATCTCAAAAAGTACTGAATCAATCGGCATAAAACTTATGTGACCTGTCATCGATCCATATAATATAAATGAAATCCTTTTAAGTGTGCCTAAATTTGAAGAATTCCCTCGATTTTTCCTAGATCCCGTCAAAAGATCTTGACTATAGTACCACCTGTGTGTGTGTGTGTGTGTGACGACGCTCTCAAAAAAAACAAGAATTATCAAAATCGATTCAGGCGACTTCGAATACCTAATACATAAAAATCATTGTGACCATACGTAAAAAAAAGATTCCGACAACTTGAGAACCTTTTCCTTATTTTTTCAAGTCGGTTAAAAACAGAATTGGAGGGAGTTGCTACCTACAACAGCGACGTAAACAGCTTATCTTTACTTCAAAGGACAGGAAAAATATTTGAAAGCAAGAGTCAGTTTTTAGATAAGGGCCAATGTGTTGGCAAAAAACTCACATAATAAGGGGTACACCGCAATAGATAAGTGCGGTCAGACTGACCCGTAGGTATGGCTGACAAAAAAATATTATGAACCATATTATAAGGAAACTTGAACCGGGGACCTTAGTCATAATAAACACGATTTAAGGTTCCAGCTCTGTCTACTGTAACATATCATTTACTTTCTCACAAAGTTGTAAAATATATACAATGGAATAAACTTTTAATTCATAATATAACCAAATACAAAAATCATTGTTTACAATAAGAGACTAACTATTAGAACAGCATTTCCCATGATTTCAAGCTGATAAGAAAATAATCGCGCAGCTTTGAGATTTGATGTGCAATTGAATAAAAATATACTTTCAATACCTTACAATTTCCACAGATGCAAAAATGGCAAACAATGAGGAACTACTGCATAGCACTGTTCCACCTAAATTAATAAGTGATTGCAAAATAAAGTCAAAAAGTAGTGGGATGGAATTGAAGAGACCACAGAATTCAACCACAACTTTACATTTAGCTATAATATTAAGAAATAAGGAAGGAAGGGCAAATGCCCGTGAGGCAACTCGATAGGTATTTCTTTTTAATTTCAAAATATTCAGTGTCACGAAACTTCTGTGACTACTTTCGATTAAATATACAACTTAGACTTCAGGTTGGACGAACATAGTTAAAAAAAGTACCTTCACGCCTATTATCTCCGAGGTGGTAGGTGAGATGTGCTCCTACAATTAGCCAAGGTACTAGGGCCCATTATGTGGTAGGAGGGGGGCCTATCGCCACTTCGGTTCTATTCACTATTTCATATTTCAAATAATCATAATCACATTCTCTATGCTAATGTGTTAATATATAGAATTTATATATTAACACATTATGTTTTTTAATGAAAGTAGATAAGGTAGGTATCCAAAAAGAAAATGAAATGTAAGTTTGTTTAATTATTCCTTATTCTTGAAGACAGCCAAATAATATTATTGTACAAGCTGTGCCCGCGTTAATTTACTTTATTTTATACATTTCTAAAATAAAAGTATCCTAAGCTTTTCCTTATTACATGAGCTGTTTGTCAGTGAAAGTCTCGTCAAAATCGGTCTAAACGTTTCAGAGATTAGCAGGTACAAACAGACAAATAGACCGATAAAAGTTTAAAAAAATACTATTTTTGTATATATACCTACATACAACATACATAAGCGTTTAGTAAGAAGAGTTATTTTAATATTACATACAAACACTCCAATTTTTTTTATGATGTTGGAAAGCAAACAAGCAGACGGATTTTCTGATAGCAAGAAATACACGTCGCCTATAGACACCAGAGGTGGAAATGGTGCGTTGCCAAACTGAGGCTGGGATGGCAAGCCTCTTGCGTGAGTAAGTTTACCAACTACCCTACCCTCCAAACCAGAACACAACAATAGTGAGCACTGACACTATTTTGGCAGGAATAGGTGAAGCGGTGGTACCAATCCGGGTGAGTCGTTACTTGACTTTACCACCTAGTCATGTCAGGTGAAAATAGACCCTGTGCTCGCCTCTTACGAGCTGCCTGGGTGGAAGGCAGTTGGCCTATTCTACAACGGAACCCGGACCAACACGGGGAATAGATTAATCCGGACACAACTTTTCTAGCAGATCTTTCCTGTATTTAATCGTTTGAATAAGAAAAAAACGCTGGAAGCAAAACTTAGCAAATTTATGAAAACATATTTGACTCATATTTTAAGATATTTTTTTGCAAGCTGTACAAACCGGACCCTAGTGACCATGTAAACGCTGAGGCTGCGATCTGAAATAAGATACACGCCGACCTGTGCCCGGGGATATAAATCGACGAAATATTACGCGTTTTGCGTGTATTATGCGTGCCTACTGTCCCGGACCGACGGTACTGCTATACTGTGTGTGTTTTATATATTTCAACTTGGGCTTGCTAAATCGAGCCCTGCATTAATAAACAAGTTAGGAGACTACCGGTACGTGGCTGGTAAACCAATGAAAATGTTTTACCTCTCTATCTTATAATTTAATACATCATGCTCTTTTCACGAGTTGAAATATGCCCGACTTGTAATCAGTTATGAAGAAACATGTCATAGAAATATTTACTGGCGGTAGAGTGCCGTGCAACTCACTCGGGTAAGGATCCACTACCTCACATATTCCTGCCGTCATAATAACTTTGTCGTGATCGGTCCGGAAAGTAGGGTTGCCGGTAGAATTGTACATAAGGTCTAACAGCCCAATCACAGGGTAGCGGCGTTCCTACAACATCTATGGTGTCTATAGGCCACGGACGTCTTTTACTATCAGTAGACCCGTGTACCTGTTCGGGCACAAATACCGCACTGTCCTTACGATATTTCTTTTATTGCGAGAGTACTCGGAAAATGAATTGAAGTTAGAAAAACCCATTGATCAGGGTTCGAACCTGGACTACCGAAACGGAAGTCCGAAACGCGCACCACTGCGCCACTGAGGCTCTTAGATTAATATCGTCACGCCCATATCAGGGGTACACAACGAAGATTAGCTGACGATATTAGATCTAGTCTATCGCCATATTAAGAATAATTATAAAAACAAGTTGCAATCATCCAGCAGCAACAGCATCTTTTCAGCCAGATGACAGATTGTTTCTAAGGACAACGTTTATAAAATGATATCTGGGTCCATTTCTAGGAAAAAATCTAGGAAATTTGAAAAGAGCATCAGATTTTGCGATTGTCACCCGAGCTCTGCAACCCAGAAGAGAAACTAGGCCTAATCCTAAATCAGATAAAATACGAATACACGAATCCAAGTTTCTTTTGGGTTTATCAACAAAAAAATACTATCATAATAAAATAGACACATGTGTATCATATAAATAAAAATATGTCCGACATTAGTTCATTTTGAAACATAATAAAAGGCTAAGCAGTATAATTAACCTCATAAAAGTCTAAAGAAACCTATTATTATAATAATGCAGTCTCATTCAATAATGTTGCTTATTTCTTATTATAAAGTGAGTCGCTGACCAGGGATAAATTTTATTCTAAAAGAGACTCAAATTCAACGGAAAAAGGTTTGAAATTCAATGCCTGTTATTTCTCTACAAATTGTCTAGATAGGCAAGCGCAAAGCAGTTTCTTTTATAAAATGTTCGAAATAACTCTTCACTTATCAAAATATCTGAAAGCCTAATTGTGTAGCGAATAAGGTTTATATTTGTGTGTATTATTATTTATTTTATCTTTGTATAGTTCCAACTACATCAGATAGATTTATGTGACATTAGAGACAGATTATTCAGAAAGTTGTAAAGTCATGGAAATTAATATATAATCATACCAACGGAACAATTATTGTAGAAAAAGGTTCAAACTACCTTCGATTCTACTATTTCTAATATATCTATTTGATGAAACAGAGGGAAATTAGTAGATCAAAAAAGAATTATAATATCTTATCAGTACTGAAAATGCCAGAATCGAGGAGCTATTTGTGTTTAGCTGAGCAAGTTTTTAGTGTAAAATTAATCTTAGACAATTGTATAAGTAATCTTATTTTAATGGTAAACATATTGTAAAAACCCTTCACAAAGGACGCAAATAAAATTATCAAAATACTATAAAAATAACCGTAACCTACAATTATATAAAAACCTAAATTATTTCGTATTCACCAATCATGTATTTATCATTAATGTGTTCTTGTAAAAAAACTAACCAATAATTCCATCTACTTTAACATAGCATAGCATACATAAATTTATACCCATAATTTAAGAAAAAAAAAACACAAAATTTGACTACCTAAAGTACGTATGAACTATGGAAAACAATATAGTTCGAAGGAATCCAACTATTTAATGACTTGTACCTAATTATATTATACTAACGACCCGCCCCGGCTTCGCGCGGGTGGACATTTAACGGCAACCTGCTTCATAGATGTGCACCCCCTCCCCTGCGGTTTCGGCGTGCGAGTCGTGCGACACATATCTGCCGTCGGCCATCATTCATTTTAATACCAATTACAATTTTAAATTCGTAATATCTTTTGAATGGATTGTCCAATTGCAATAAAATAAAAAGTAATCGATAGCTATTGAAACAATCTTGCTCAATAAATATTTATTTGGATAAGAATTAGTATTTAATTAGTATTTTAGACGATAACATACGCTTATAATTTTAATTACTTTTATTTTATGGAAAACTTACTATTGCACGAGGCTTAACATACCGTCATCAAGTTGCCAACGCGCCATTTTCTATGGGTTAAGATAGCGAACAAGCACACGGTACTCCTGACAGTAACAGACAACCTTTGGTGTTTGTAGACGGCGTGTATGTCTTACCACTGGAAAATCATGTTGATAAAAGAACAAGAGATGAGCACAACGTTATTGCTCTGTTTTTTCCAAAAACAAGAATATTAAAAACAGATAAAATTCCCGTATTTTTGTGTTTAAAAAGTTAAATCAATAAAATGTTGGAATGCGAGAAATTGACAAGATTTCACGTTTTGCGCGTCACAGTGAATACCAGTATGCTGATGAGAATCTCAGCTATAAACATGTTTTATTTTTCTCGGAACGGTACCTGAAGGTCGGGTCTCGTATTGTCACACGGTGAGGTCGTATCTGAGCAAATTCTTGCAGTGTTACTTCATCATCATCTATTGTTAGATTATTAAATCAGCGAAGGTATAAGAATAAATTAGATATTATAATGAACTATTCATACGAATTTATATTATTTATTTAACAAATGAAACAAAAAGTTGAACTTTCTAAATATTGATCTTTCTATGCTTGCATCCTCTCCAAGGCAACTTTAAGGCTTATATATTACTAGTGTTTCGCCCGCGGCTTCGCGTGAATTAAATTTCCGACTTATGCCTAATACTATTTGCATAAGCTATATCACTAAAATTTCAAAATACGTTCAGTAATTTTTGCATAAAAGAGTAACAACAAATACACTCTAAAACTTTCGCATTTATAATATTAGTTAGTCGTAATATTTATAATATTTTAGTTCCGTTCTCATGAAAATTTGTGTGCGTATTCGGTAGGTCTTAGAATCGGTCAACAACTATTTTTCATACATCTAAGTAAGTAATAAAAGAACAAGTAATAAGTTAATAATGGATAATAATATTATCAGTATATTTGAATATACTGTAATATTTTATTTCGTTTACGAGCATTCGTGACTTCGCTTTATATATATTATATTGAATATTCCAATATCGTGTTAGATTTTATGTTTATATTTAGAGCTCCTTTACACAATATTTCGTTAAATTTTGTTCCATACCATAAGGTTACCTGGAAGAGATCGCTGACTTGGCAATAAGGCCGTCTTTGTGTATGTTTGTCTCTTTTGTATTTTTTGGTGCACAATAAAGAATTATTCTATTTTATTTAGTTGTAAATGTTTTAATTATAATAAGAACTTATTACAATTGATTCTAAGGGCCTCACTTTATTTTTGTTAATATTATAAAGTATAATATGCTATCATTTACACCTTCCACCTTCTAATTTCAATTATTTATCCCTCACTATGTTGTTATCTAAATGTTTAAGCTTGTAGAAACACTGAATTATGATTTATGAATCTTGATACTTGATTGTTTTCCTATGGGGAGATCTTGATTGGTTCCATTTATTGGTCCTCTAGCCTTCTCTTGTTTTCCTTTGTAACTAATGGAATGTTTTATTATTCTAAACTATGTGCGTATAGTGCGATTACGTAGATTTCATCCTTGCGTTGAGCACAACTCATGTTTATTAAATAGTTTGAGTTACGTTTTGTTTTAACATTTTTATCCATTTGCGCTAAATACTTGTGTCCAATATTAACAATACTTGGGCTTCCTACAGTTTTGAGTCTACTGTCAGATTCTTTATTTTTAGGTTAAAATTAAAGTTTACGAATAAATTATGACTTTTGTTACAATACTTGTCTTATTTCATAAAATATTGTAAGTGTCGCAATTCCTCTCATGCATTTCTACCTGCTGAATATTAGGAAGTTTATTTTTTTATTTAATTAGATTTATATACATTTTTCACTGTTTTTGCTATTGTAAAAGCAAAACTTTTACGATAGCTAAACCCTACTAATATTATAAATGCGAAAGTAACTGTCGTCTGTCTGTTCTCCTTAACACTTAAATCATATAACCGATTGTGATGAAATTTGGTACAGAAATGGAGTTGACCTTGAGGAAAAACGTAGGTTATTTTTTAACTGACCACATTAAAAAGAGGGTATGTTTTTACACTTATAAGTCGGAAAAATTCCTGCCCTTTGAAAGTTATCTATGATATTAAAATAATTCACGTGGGCGAAGTCGCGGGTGAAAAGCTAGTCGTATAAATATGAAAAAATACGTGTATACGTGTTAGTCACACCATTATTTACGTTTTCGTCGGGAATAGGATGATAACTATAAATAAATATTACTGGACAAATTACACAAATTGACCTAGCCCCAAAGTAAACGAATTAATTGTTTAAATTTATACAAGAATAAATTTAATAAACGCCCAGACTCGGAAATACAAACATCTATGTTCATCACAGAAATGTCTGTCCCCCGTCGGAAATCGAACCCGAGTCTCGAGGTTAGTCGATGTGGTTAGGCGGATACGCTAGCTAGATATAACTCTCTCGGATTTAATGTTATGCTAAATATCGTATCGAGTTAATTAGAAAAAGTTCTTCGCCATTTGTTAATTTATTGATACGTTTACGTTCGTGTCCCTAATCGGGATATCCCAGCTTAAACTAGTAACACAGGTATGGGTTCTTAATCAACAAGGAGCTCCTATAACTTTCTTAAGCTCCCTAATCCTTCTCTTAAGCTCCTAAGTGCTCCACTCGTACATAGAGCTGCATTATTTTATAATTATAGTCTTTAGTTTTGATAGTTATTTATTTAAATAACTATATTTATGTAAAATAAAGTAGTAATTTTATATTTTTTGTTTTTTTTTATAAATTATCACTGGCTGTGCCCGAAACATCGTCCGTGTTTTTATTTAAATTATTTAGTTTATTACATTTTTAAAATAAAAGTAGCCTAATCCATTCCTTATTACATTAGCTGTCTGCCAGTGCAAGTCCCGTCAAAATCGGTCCAGCCGTTTGTTAGCGGGTACAAACATCCAGACAGACAGATAGACAAACATTCTAAAAAAATATTTTGATATATGTATATTTATACATATGCACTTAGTAAAAAGCGGTTATTTTAATATTAAATAAAGACACTCC